>SCDY01001192.1:0-55016 GCA_004143825.1 Drosophila micromelanica
TATTAAGTGCCGAGAGTTTGTGTGTATGTGTTAAATGCTGGGTTCAGGGTATCTCCTAGTCGGGAGGTCCCGACTAGAGCAATCTTACTTGTTTTTAAATTACTTTAAATAAGACTTTTGTATTTATTTATACCACAATGGTATAAACCAAATTTCCAGTATCTATATAGAATGATACATGTTGTATTTCGAAAGAAATAAATTTCAAATGTTAAACCAATATAGAAGGCTGTAAGCAAGCTATCATATATTATTTATTTATAGGCGTATTCAGGTTGAAGTTCAAATTTTCTTAGATGGGATATTGAAAGACATAATAAATCTTTCAGAGACTCCATGACAAAGAATCGGATAGCCTGATGACGGTGGAAGTGAGGCCCTTGTAAATGCCCCCGATGCTTGAATTTGGGTTTGGCACTGCGCTGATCGTTGATGAACTTGACCTTGATGGTTTCCATTGGCGTCACCGCAATAACCGCCTCACAGACACCGGCGCCAAGGCCGCAGAGAAGTTTGCCGGATTTGCTCAATTGACCGGAGGCGTCGACGGAACTCGGGCGGAGGAATTCGTAGGCACCAAATCTGCAAAAAAAAATATTCGCTTGAGTTCCAATTCTTAACCAGCCTGTTCGCCACCACACATGAGCACGCTGAGGTTTCGGTACTAGACAAGGAAACCGTGCTCCTGGACCGTTTTCTTGAGGAAATTGACAATTTCGTCCATGAGAATGAGTGGTAAGCAACGTGGAACGTGGATAGGGTCGGGCGATCCATAATTACGATAAGGCCATGTTTAGTAAAAAAAAGAAATCAATTTGGCGTAATTCCTACGAAGGTAAAATTTTGTTGTGAAAATTAATGTCGGACAAAAACCAAATAGAGTTTCTTTTCAAAGTAGCTAGCTAAATAAATATATTTTTTTAAGAAGCTATTTTAGTATCTTTGCTGATTTACCAAAGTAAAAATAACGATTTATTTTACAGTTCGTGGCTAAATGCTTTAAACAGAAAATTTGAGCAATCGCAATAAACCTGGTTTATTATAAATAACTCACTGGGACGCTAAATTGTGGGGGACAACGCAAACTCCATACTGACAATCTAGAAGGCGAGCCTTCTAAAATGCCCTCTCAACTAATGTGACCCCAACTTAAAATACCCTGTACCTACGAACAAAGAAGCACGGGCTAGCCCCTTGGCTTTCTCGTATCTATAAGTCTACTGCGTTTAATTCCAAGGGAAGTTATTTATTGTCAAGATAATTCTCTTAATTCTAACTAATATTATCAATACTAACATCAGGGTAATAATTTTAATTAGTCGAAAAGATTTAAATTAATTGGCGCTTACTGATCTGTTTTGGGTGCCGTGCTCTCCGATCACCAATTCCTTCACGTCCATACTTCGCTTTCTCGCGTTCATCTCTTACTTTTCTTCGCCGAGAGTCCGACACTAAATTCTAAACCCACGTGGTTGCTACCTCGGCCACGACTTCATCCGCGCACGTCCGCTCTGCTCGAGTCTCTAAAACTAATTAATTTTTTCGTGGCAGTAGCCAGGTTCCTCCGAGCTTTCGCTCTTCGCCGCAAAGCAGCTCTCTCGCCTCGGCGAGAGAGCCCTCTTGGCTTTCGGCAGGCTGCTCCCGAATGCGCTTTCAGAAGCTGATCGTAAGGATGCTGCTAATGGACCACGGCTATCTTCTATGCCTATCTTATCGGCATAATATCTTATTATGATCTGCTTCATTGCATTTCTTCATAAACATTCTCTTATAGTTATTCTTAAATCCTAATTTATTATTTTTGGAGACGAATGGGTTTCCAAACAGCCTTACACGTATTTTTAAGAAAATACCATATAATTTATAAACGGAATATCTCTTGTTTATAAATATATTTATTGCTTTGCAAGGCATCGATGCCTTATGAACAATATTTATCATTAGTTTAAAAAATATCACTACATGTTTCTTGGTGTGGTGGAGTTTTTCTGAGTTGCAACGTTCCATGAATGTTATTATATATGTATATTATTACGTAGACTGTTCTAAGAACATAAATTAAAATTCCAAATCGTATAAAACAGTTACATAAACGAGTCGTAGATCATAAATGTGATCGCCACTTCCAAACACACACGGCCCAAACGAGGCACTGTTCCCTTGTAGAATGCCGGCAATCCCTCGTTCTTCAATATTTGCAAGGCACAGTCCGCCGTATTCTTGTCCAACGGGGTGTTGCCAAAAACGGACGCGGCTCCGGCAATGGCACCGAACGCGCCCACCAACAACTTGGGCACTGGCTTGTTAGCATCATCATCCTGCAGCGAAAAGGCAAAGAAATATCGATCGCGAAAATTGGCTAAGCTTTTTAAGTTTGATTAAAAAAACGTTTTATGTTTGGGGTAGATCATATTAAGGTTTTCCGCATTTTTTAAATATATCTAATATATTTTTATACCCTGAACCCTTTGAAAATGGGTAAAATAGGGTATAATGGTTTTGTGCAGAAGGAAGAATGTCCGTCCGTCTGTCTGTATGAACACGCCGATTTCAGAGACTACATTAGCTAGAAAGGTGATCTTGGACCCATTCGGTTCCTAAAAACCAACAAATGGTACTGTGTGCAGCTCAAGTTGAAGGGTGCGGGTTCGACTCCCGCGCTGGGACAGTGTTAAATTTATGTTTATACTCGTTCACGAAGTGAATGAGAATATTGGTTTTGTGCAATGTCCGTCTTGCGGACAGACGGACATGTCCGCACAAATTTACAACATAGATAGCTGGTGACCTCTTCTAAAGATTGAGGCATTGATATCCTGGCCATGCCCACTAAAACGCCGCCCAGCATCCCCGCCCTTAAAAATCGGATTTGCCTATATCTCCCACAGCTAATAAGCTAGAGATTCCAAATGTACAGGGTAGATAAGTGGTCACCTCATTTAAAGATCGACACAAAATTTCGACGACAAACCCCCAGCTTGTCAACCACCACCCCCCATAGCACCACACAAATTACAATACCGAAATTTTCCAATAATAATTAAGAACGTGAACGAGTATAACACAGTCGGTACAGTCCTACGCAACGTTCTTAGTTGTTTTAAAGATGGTTTAGTTATTTTATACCATAAGAGAGTTTTAATAGTAGTGTGGTGCACCCGATAAGAGTTACGCATCTGAAGCTGAGGGGCGGCGGTTCGATTCCCGGTGTGGTATGTTTCACTTTTCGTTAGTAATTGTAAATTCAATTTTTTTTTTAAATTAAATGCTGGGTTTAGGGGAGGTCCCAACTAGAACAATCTTACTTGTTTAAAAAAAACTTACATTTTTTCTTAAAAAATCAACTTAATAATTTATTTACCTTATACAAATCTTTCAGAGACTCCATGACAAAGAATCGAATAGCCTGATTGGAGCCCTGCCTCATGATGGTGGGCATGAGGCCCTTGTAAACACCTCCGATGCCCTCGGCATTGATAATTTGTCCGACTCCGTGCACGAAACCCCTGAACTTGGGATTGGCACTTCCCTGATCGTTGATGAACTTTACCTTGATGGTCTCCATGGGCGTCACCGCAATAACCGCCTCACAGACACCGGCGCCAAGACCGCAGAGAAGTTTGCCGGAGTTGCTCAGTTGGCCGGAAGAGTCGACGAAGTTCGAGCGCAGGAATTCGAAGGCCCCAAATCTGCAATAATATTTGTATGAAAATGCCGTCCAATACTGGCATTAATTGCAACTCAAATCAAACCTGGCTGCTGACTGTGGAATGCTGCCATAGATGAGCACGCTGAGGCCTCGATACAAACCGAAGAATCCGTGCTGCTGGACCGTTTTCTTGACGCAATCCGCAGTGCCATTGTAGCGTTGGTTGGCGCCTTTCCCGTCCAGCTGGAGAAGCGTCTTCACGAACTCTAAGGGATATGTGATGCAGATCTCCATGCCACCCGTTATGCCGCCAGCCATGATTCCTTTCAGCCCATTGGAGCTTTCGCTTGCCGTGGCAAATATACGACATGTGTCCGTCCATGGGAAGGAGTGGTAAGAAACTTGGAACGTGGATAGGGTCGGGCGATCCATAATTACGATACGAACATGTTTGGTAAAAATACGAAATCAATTTGGCGTTATTCCTATGAAGGTGAAATTTTATTGTGAAAATTAATGTTGGAGAATTTGAGTTTCTTGTCAAAATAGCTATACATACAAACATATATATATTTTTATACCCTGAACCCATTGAAAATTGGTAAAACAGTGTATTATGGTTTTGTTAAAATGTATGTAACAGGTAGAAGGAAGCATCTCCGACCCCATAAAGTATATATATTCTTGATCAGGACGACGAGCTGAGTTGATATAGCCATGTCCGTCTGTCCGTCTGTATGAGCGCAGCGATCACGGAAACTACAAAAGCTAGAAAGCTGATCTTGGACTCATTCGGTTCGTATGTACCATACGCAGATCAAGTTTATTTCAAAAGATCGATTTCCGTTTTCTTATTATCGATATTTATCGTTTTTTTGACTCGGTTTTTCAAGTATAACTCCCGAGCTATATTGTTTTAATATATTCGTGTAAGGGAAACGAAGAATTTAAATACTTCATGTTTTGGATACCTCCCCCCAATCGCCCCAATATCGATAAAGCCATAAAAACCGCAAATCAAATACTACAGACCTGAAAATTGTTTTGTACATAGATTTCGATGCCCCTAATAAGACCTGAAAATTGCATACCGATCATACTGTTTCTGTCCTGGGGGCACGCGCACATACCGAATAAAGTGAGTGCGTCGTGCATTTGTGTGTGTGTGTGTGTGTGTGTGTGTGTGTAAGGTTGTGTATTATTTTAAGCAAGTTGAAATGTTTGTAATGTTTGTGTCGCGCGGCCCCGACTCTAGAAGGCTCTACGTCTCACTTGTTATTTAATACCATAGTTACCAAGATTTTTTCTCAAATATAATTCCTAGGAAACCAACAAAAAAATTGTGCATTTCAATTTTATTGGCTATTTACAGTTCGTTGCTAAATGCTTTACACCAACAATTTCAATAATCGCAATTCACATACAATTTTGCGGTTGTCTGTATTATTTATATATTTTATATATATGTGTGTGTCTGTGTCTTCTAACTGTTGACTAGGTCTATTTAGGGAAAAGTAACATGCACGACCGTATTTTAAAGCAAAGACCATATATATAATTTATAGATGGAATATCTCTAATAAATCTGTTTCATGGTGGGTTCTTGAAAGTGGCTTCTGCAATCCTTAAATTTTGTGTTTTGGGCAGCTCTGTGGGTGGAGGCAATTTCCAACTGTTTACTTTATACTTATTCGTTATCCTTTTCACCGCTTTGGAAGTTCTTCTGGAGTTTTTCTAAGTTGCAATGTTCCATCTGTATATTATTATATAGACTTATAGAACTTAACTTTAAATTTAGTCCCTCCAAATTGTATTAAACAGTTCCATAAAGGAGTCGTAGATCATAAATGTGATCGCCACGTCCAAACACACACGGCCCAAACGAGGCACTGTTCCCTTGTAGAATGCCGGCAATCCCTCGTTCTTCAATATTTGCAAGGCACAGTCCGCCGTATTCTTGGGCTCCGGCAATGGCACCGAACGCGCCCACCAACAACTTGGGCACTGGCTTCTTAGGATCATCACCCTGCAGCGAAAAATCATTTTTATAAATAAGGGAAGATACTGATATTGAAATATGAATAATTTTTAAATGTAGAATTAATACAAAAACTATGAGCAAAGTAATATCGATCGCGAAAATTGGCAAAGCTATTTAAGTTTGATTAAAATAATGTATTAAGTTTGATCAAGTTATGGGAATTTAACGTCTGGGTAGGGCATATTGAAGTTTTCCAAATTTTTTAAATGTTAATCTATTTTTTATAAACAATTTCAATTTCTTCTTAAAAAAAACAAATAGATAATTTATTTACCTTATACAAATCTTTCAGAGACTCCATGACAAAGAATCGAATAGCCTGATTGGAGCCCTGCTTCATGATGGTGGGCGTGAGGCCCTTGTAAATGCCTCCGATGCCCTCGGCTTTGATAATTTGTCCGACTCCGTGCGCGAAACCCTTAAACTTGGGATTGGCACTGCGCTGATCGTTGATGAACTTTACCTTGATGGTTTCCATTGGCGTCACCGCAATAACCGCCTCACAGACACCGGCGCCAAGACCGCAGAGAAGTTTGCCGGAGTTGCTCAGTTGGCCGGAGGAGTCGACGAAGTTCGAGCGCAGGAATTCGAAGGCCCCAAATCTGCAATAATATTTGTATGAAAATGCCATCCAATACTGGCATTAATTGCAACCTCAAACCAACCTGGCTGCTGACTTTGGAATGCTGCCATAGATGAGCACGCTGAGGCCTCGATACAAACCGAAGAAGCCGTGCTGCTGGACCGTTTTCTTGACGCAATCCGCAATGCCATTATAGCGTTTGTTGGCGCCTTTCTCGTCCAGCTGGAGTTGCGTCTTCACGAACTCTGTGGGATATGTGATGCAGATTTCAATGCCGCCCGTTATGCCACCGGCTACGATTCCCTTCAGCCCATTGGAGCTGCCGCCCGCCGCAGCGGCCGCACCCGTGTTGCCCATCCATGGACGCGAATGGAATGGGACGGCAAATGTGGTAAGTCTTGGGCGATCCATATTGTTCCTATAATGTTTTTAAAAAGTTATTAGAGAAGAAGATCAAATTGAGTACCACAGAATGTGCTGAGGGGCGTTTAAAAATAGATCTGGTAGAAAACAATATTTAAAAGGTGGACATGATCAAGGAATGCATAAGAAACAGATCTAAAAAAAAAAACATGGAATAATTTTTTCCAGATAGTCGACGTTTAAATACCCTTGCAGACATTTAAAAGTTATACACCAAATCTAATTTTGCCCGATTATGTATTAATAATTCGATGTTGATAATATTATCTTAAAAAAATATATATATTTCCCACAAAAACTAATTTGTTGACGAATCATTTGTATGATATAATCATCTAAAGCTAAAAATATTAAAAAAAAAAAAAAAAAATCTGCTTCTTATAGCTAATTTGATGATTATGAAACTGAAAGCCGCACCTTTTGAACTCTACAAATGATGATTTTGATTGTAATATTTAAAGAAGGTTGTTAATAAACTGTCTATCAAATTTTGTAATTAACTGATTAAAAGTTAGTATATTTCTGTTAAATCAAAACGTTCTTTCCCGGTCTCTGAACAGTGTACAAATGAAAATTGAACACATTTGAAGTAATTTGCTTGGTTAGGTGTTTATCTCTAATCTATAACGATTGCTTGTTTGGCGACAATTCATGATTTTATGGCTACGATTTCACCTTGAAACCAAAGTTCAAACAAAAACTATGTTCTATAAGTGCTGAATTTGAAACATCTTCAACTGATAGCGTTATTTAAGATCGTATGATACGGTTTCATAGAGCAAATTAAATCGAACTCAATTCTCATTTTGCGCTCTTTGCACTTGAAAATTTTGTTTAGTTATATAACTTTTAGCAATCACATAATAAATTATGGAACTAGCAGCAATTATTATGCATGTTTGTTTTGGAATTTATTTAAAATGTATAGCAACCTCAGAGATTTGCATTAAAGATAAACAAAGTTTTCTGATAACTACTCATTGGAAATATGCGCACACACACACACACACACATGCACACGAAGCCGTACGGCTTCAAATTGGAGAGCTGCTGACGTGCTCTTCGATGTGAATCTCTGATTGGAAACTAGTTCATTTGTTATTGCAAATGTAATTCTAGTCGCCGGGACTTAACTCACTTAATTAGCAATTGAATAAATGCAACAATTAAAGCACTCTGGAACTGGAGCTGCTTGGAATGCGACGCGTTCGCGGCTAGGGCAGCGACTAAATTTTCCAATAGCAGAGAAAGCTACAAAATTCAAATAAGCAGCGCACACGTTTGTAAACAAGCAGAAAACAACCAACCTACTGCCGCTCACCGCAGATCGAGCGGCTGAGAGCGCTGAGAGAGCGACTGCGAGAGAGCAAAAGTAACGGCGATGGCGTGATACTGGACGTCTGCCTTTTTTTAATGACGACGCGGCAGAAAACCGATCGGCGTCTCTTAATCAGCAAAACCCGTTTGGCGCAGCGAAAACTTGCGAGAGCTTTTTTTCTTTCACTGGAAAAGCTCGCCGCAGAAACATAAACCAAATAAAATATAGAACAATTTTTTGTTGATGGCAGGTTTTCAAATGGGCGCCCAGTGAACAGCCGCAAAGTAGACAACCGTTTATTTGCTGGCGATTACACAATACACACACATACAGACACACACACACACACACATGCTGAGTGAACTCATATCAAATTGATGATTAACCTAAGTCATGCACAGTTTCTTTTTATTATTTGGCCAGCGAATCGATATAAATGCCATCATATATTTATAAGCTTATTTCTTTATTATTTACCTAGCTTTTTATTATTTAATCAGCAATGGCCATGTGGATAATACTGCTGTTCCTGTTTACGATACTGGAGCCGGCAAACTGTAACTGTTAACTAAGCCAAATGCCGTTAGGTTAGTCACTGCTCTGTCACTCATATACAACTGCACGGCGCATGCCTCAACTCCAGGGCCACCCACACAAACACAAGCAAAGCCTGCATACACCGTTAAAGTAATGAGAGCGGCAGACAGGAAATGCGTGGGAGCAGAAAGCCAAAGTACTATGGGCAAATCTGATTGCATATGTGAGCGCATAATTCAGCTTACCACAGCTTTGAAGATTTTATCAACAAAAAGTATTCGTTCACATGTAAATTGATATGATATTAAAGCGAGAAGCCGACAAAAATATTGACATTAAGAAACAATAATGCAATACTAAAATTAATATGGATACCGAGATTTAAGATTTGAATCCTAGTGTTTGTTTCAGCCAAACAAATATAAAATATATTAAAAATCTAGAAAATTTAAAGCGAATTTTAAATTTTATTCAAATGCATTTTGAAAATAGTTCACATGTCATTAACATGCAGAGTTTTGCATGTGTTTATAAATAAACATTAGAATTAAAGTGCAGTTCTTTTCATAGTTCTTTTTTTGTTGTTGTTAATCAATAACAATATATAATAGATATTACCAAACTGAAAGTTAGTTTCGTAATGCAAATATAGTTTAGACAGTTGATAGTTCAGTCATGTTTTGCAGTCGAAAATGATCTTAGACTGCCTTATAGACGCGCACGCTCTTCACACTGCCAATGGTGAGTGTCTATAAAAGAAATAGTTTCAGTTAGGATCTGTTGTAAAAGAATAATTTGAAAGCTGATTTCGCTTACGGTAATCAGCTCGTTGTCGGAGAACTCGCGCACAATGGTCGAAGGCTTGTCGCCCTTCTGCTCCTGTGTCAGCTTGTTGCCATCGAGGGTGATCACACTCTTGACTTTGCGGCCATCCAAAGTTTCCTCATCGAACTCCTCGCCCAGTTTAAAGCTGATGGCAGAGGTCTTGAACGTCGATGTTGTGGTCATTGTGTAGGTATCTCCATCCACGGTGACCTCAACAGTGGGGCTGACGGAGTTGCCCATTTTGCGCAGAACCATGCCAACGCCTAAAAATAAACAATTTTTCAAAACAAATTAACATTTATTGATGTATCATATTTTATGAATCTTTTTTGCAGAATATTGTTTAATATATTAGAAACCTTAATATATAATAAACAATAAACAACTATCTATGTATTTCTTATCTTAAAAATGGTATGATGAAAGTTTTCAAGCATTTCCTTTACAAATAAAATGAATAATTTTAATATAAATGCATTATATATATATATATGTATATACATGCACTCAAAAAGTCTGAAGATTGAAATGGTTACTAATTGAATTACCCAGTCAAAGTTGAAGACCCACACACAATGCAAATCATATTGTATTTAATTGAAATAATAAAGCTGAATTATGAAGTTGCCGGCAAGTAACCCAACCCCAGACCAGACCGAGAGTCATGCTCAAGGTTAACGATGCGATCGAGGGGGGGTTGAGGGGCAGATAGGCCTATAACAACAGCCTCCGGTACTTATCAATTGGTCAGCCTAAATATAGCGAACTGTACGCGAACTGCAAGCAGCCTTATCTCAATGCACAAGTAAATACACACATAAAATGTATATATAAATATATATAATGTATATTTATATAGTTTATATAGGACCGTGGTCCCCTAGTGACCGTCCATCAACACAGACAAATCAATTATGCTCAATTATGTATTTGAAAATGTTTTTAAGTGGGCAACCTTTGGCTCTCAAGTGTTTTATGGTTCGATTAGTTCCCACTGCCTATCCATAAAACATTACGGTTCTTTATTTTATGGGAACCTTTGCAGCTGCACTTCATCAACAATGTAGAGCCTTGTTTATCATTTTTTTGGACTCCCATAGATTAGCAAACGAAAAAAACAAAAAAAAAAAAAACAAAAATTCGCACTATTACTAATTTGGTTGCCATACAGTTATAAATATTGATAAGGTGCAAAGTGCAAAAAAAAACATTTTCGTAATCGCAAAACTGAATTATCATTATATTTACGGGCACACACATATAATGTTTATCATTTGTACTTTACGTACTCGGTACAGCGGGCAATCAGATAAATTCAAGTATTATTGACGTGTCTCAACAACAGTTTTCAAGAGTGATTTTCATTAAAAATCTGGTAATCCAAACCTCTTCAATGTATACAAATACAAATAAAAACGCGACCGACTGAAATCTGAAAATTGAGACCTTAGTTTGGGATTAAATTTTTAACTAAACCACATAAAGACCGCAAATAATAACAAAAATAACAGAGGACAATGCGAAACGAAACGAATCATATTTCCAGTTATCCAGCTGACTTGAACCCAGGTATAGTCTAGACTATAGACTAAACAGAACAAAGTTCGGCTGTCATCTAAGCAAATTACTCGATGACTGGAGATTGGGCACGTTTCCTCAAAAATTAATAATAAAAATAAAAAAACAAAAATGCACGACCTCACAACACTATTGTTACCTATTGTTATACCTATTGTTTTATGTTATGTGACTTTATCTGACTGTAAAAAAAAGATTTTTTTTTTATTTTTTAGGTAATATTTTAAAACTGGGTTTAGTTTTATTGACGGACTCATCACATAACCCATTTGCCGCCCTTGATTCTTTTCGGAACTATGCTTGAATATCGTTTATCATCATGAACAGTCAAGCTCCCATGTATGGTATATTTTAGTATTGTTTCTCCACAGACCCAAAGTAATTAACAATACGTGAAAAGCAAACAACAAGAAATAGAGAAAACTGTCTTTGACCAAAGTGCACATTTAATTTTAATTAGTTTTTCAGTTTATTGCCCCATTACCTCGCGCCCGATAAGCTTTTTGATGACTTCTGAGAGCCTTGCACCTGATTCACCAGAATCTGTGTGACCCTAAAACAAGCGAAATCTAGAACTCCAAAAACAGTAATTTTTTCAACCACGTTTTTCGTTCTCATTGGCTCTCTATCTCTTCTTACTCATGCATATCTGCAGAAAAAGTTTTTTTTGCCGGCCGGTTAGCGGCATTTTTTCGGCTGTGTTTTCGGTTTCTTTCTCACGTGCTTTCTGACTCACTCCATTTAAACGGGCACACGTGCCGCAATATACGTAATAAATTATGCTATTCAGAAGATTTATTAGCTAAAAATATCCTCACTTACCCAATTCCTTCATGTACTCATCGAAGTTTTCGGACTTGTCCAGTTTGTACTTCTTGCCCACGAAAGATGCCATTTTTATGGTTTTTTTCAGATGTGTTTACTTGGTTTAGTTCCACGCAAATCAGACCACCACTGCTGAAAGCTCGCGCAAGCAGTTGGCTTTTATAGGCGCGCACAGCGCTGCCAGCTGCAAGAAATTCTTCGAAAGCTTCATTTGAGTTTTGTTCTGGAGAGCGCGCGTGAGTCAGAGAGAGCTTCCGTGTGGTGCGTTATCGATATGGATGCAATCCGTTTTTTTTAACAAATAATAAATAAAGGTGAACATTTAAGTTAATTAATCCAGATAAAATTATAAAATGAATGTATGAAAAATGTATGTATGTTTTATTGCTTAATATCAATATTTATAAACTAAAGTCAAACAAAACATAAACTGAAGCTAACAGTAATCGATAATTGCGCAAGCTTTGATCGTCTTGATAAAAAAATATATATAAAGAATTTTATTTATATTTATTGTATTTTTCAGCGAACTATACAACAATTGTGCAGGCAAAAAGCCTCTTTTGATTGGCGTACGTTTCGTCGAAGAATAAACATACATATTACGTGCCTCTTTTCGCACACACGCCTCAGCCCCCTCCCATTTGGACTTGATCAATTGCTTGCACTTTAATTGGTTCAAACGGGCCGTTCACATAACTGTCATAAGTATATCACCAGCACGAATCACGAACGCTGTGAGAACTGCAAGTTCAAGTGCCGAGAATCTGTTAATAAACAGACTATGAATACATTCATCTTTCTGTAGATATATATCTATATATCTATGCTTATATGTGCATATCTATTGTGGGTCAGCAGACAACACCCACATTTCATATACTTCTTTTGCTTTTGAAAAAAAAGGAAATTCAGTATTTATTTTCAGAGTGTTGAAGCTTAAATACCCTTTCTAGACATACAGTAAACTTTACTTGCATACAAAGATAACGATAAGGATACAGATATTAGTGTTATGCTGATATGATTTCGTTTCTGAGCAATAAATAAAAATATTTTTCATGCAAATCACACATTTTTCAACAAATTGTTTAAATTTCATCTATAAAATATAGTGGATAAAGTGATATAGTTAATAATGTTTAGCGTATAATTTAGGAATATATATATAGATTTTAATTTTTTTTTTTGGTTTTTTAAATTAATACTTTGACCGATTCTAAATTTCACTGAGAGATTTTTTTTATATGTGTTACACATTGCGTGACAGAGCTTAAATACCCTCTGCAAGGGTATAAGAGCCTCGCGTGTTATTCTTAGTAAAGTAGCCATAGATTCCTAAATGGCAAATTGTGCGAACAATCTAATCGAGCATTATAATCCATATAAGGCCATCGAATGCAATTCGACAAGAACTTTGTATGCCACGCCAGCCATGTCTGTTGAATTATATATTTCGTTGCTTTCTTATCTCATTAATTCAATTAACGCCTTCGCCGCCCATTCCCATTCCCATTCCCCGTTGCACTTGCTGTCCGTAATCGTATCTTGACTTTCATAAAGATAAATAGTGTGTATATATAGCGCGATGTCCGAAGAAATATTGAAATGCAAAGTGAAAAATTTATTTCATTAAATATTTATACAAATTAACATTTTCTTAAATATGTTTCATGGTTTTTAAAGCAACATTTCTTTTTGCGCTTTATATCTAAAATACATTTCTTCTTTTTTATATTTCAAACTTTCTGTTTAAAGGCCAGTGTGACCAAAGTTGTAGCCCCTATCGGATATACGGTCAGCGTTAAAAATGAACTGCTTTCTATTTAGCTAAGTTTCGAACCGGCGCAAAGCAGTGCAATTTTAAATTAGTTTCATTTCTATGATCACAAAAGTTTACTGGAAGCTTTTAAGACGTTATAAAAGCAGTTAAAGATTTTATAAATAAATGTATGCATATTTTATTTTTTTTTATATATAGTATTGTTTGTGCAATTTAACAATAAATCTGTTGCTGTCGTAAAATATATGACATTTCATGTCTTTTTGCTTGCATTTTCCAGTCGACTTTATCATTTTTGATAATCACTTGCATTGATAACAAAAATTGTTCAACAAGTGTTTATGGCTGATAACAACACTCAAATGGTAATTTCAAGCTGATAAGCCATGCCAAAAATCAACAAACGTGAGTGTTGAAAATTTGCATAAGTCAACGAACGTGGGTGAGAGAGAGAAAGAGAGCGAGAGAGAGGGAAAGAGAAAGCGTACGCTGTTAATTGTCAAGCCTGTACAGTTCAGTGAGCGAAAGCTCCACGGAGCGAGGAGAGCTTATATTTGTGTTTCTTTTCAGTTGCATTAAAACAACGCGAGCGGCTGAGTTGTGCGTTAGAACGTGTTAGGCGCTCGGAGCGTAAACGACATTTATTTGGCTGGAGAACGCGCGGCAAAAACACAGCCGCTTCGAGTTTTTGATAAATAAAGAGTTGGCCGCCAAACAAGAAAAAACAGTCATTATCTATTCGAATTAACGCAGACATACATAAATGTGATGAAATTGTGCTGTGCAAGTGAAGCGCATATGTGCTTATATTGTATATAGTCGGATTGCTGTTAAAGTTAAATTCAGTGAGAGCATCTCAGCGACAGACAACAGCAAACAAAGCCAACATAATGCATAATAGAACGTTTCAATGCAAGATCCAAGCGATTTGTGAGAGTGGAAAATTTTTAAATATTTTTTAATTTCTATCACTTTATTCTACACCATATTTAAAAAAATAAACCTAAATAATTATACTAACGACAAGCGCGTGTCTGCAATACGTGCTGGGTGCTAATGAAGTTCAAACAAAAAAGTCACCAAAATATTCAAAATTAATTAATACGAAAAAAAAAAGAAAACAATAAATAATTATATAAAAACTATACATGTATGTGGAAAGTTGATGTTTAACAATCGAAACAAATCGCACGAGCTCAAAATGCAATCCCTTAAGGCCGATGAGCTGCCGGAGAATCCCGTGGAGCGGGCCAATTGGCTGTCGGAGCTGATGTTCTGGTAAGTCAGAGATTGGCCCGTTTGGACACCCTTCAAGCCGTTAGCCACACGGTTGGCCGACAACGTGACAACTGGCTGTCGAGTGGTTTATTATTGTATTCATTGGGTCGTTCAATTTACATAGTTAGCGCGTCAGACTTCCTGGGTGCACTGTGTGCCCTGAAGCGATATCTATATATATATATCCATCTATATATATGTATCTATTTGCGTAAAGTAATTCAAGTTTTTTTTTTGTTTCAATTGGCTGTCACTTAAGGCAACTTTAATACCGTCCGCTCGGCCAAATGTGGCTGTGCAGGCTAATAAACAGCGATCTCCATAAAAAATATGTTATTCAATTTGGCATATCTTTAACGTTAAAACGATATGACATTGTCATTATGACGGGCTGACAACCAACTCCCAACTATTTATGTGCACACGTAAGAATTTCATAGAAATAAAATGTTATCTCTCAAGGTGCTAATAGATCCCTATGTCAATACCCTAAAACTAAAAAATGAGTTTGATTTTTTTTTATTGCATGGAGATAAACTATTAGATACCCTCATGTTACATTTATTCAGGTCATCATTTTACTTTTAATTTGCAAATAAAGCTTTGTCTTTGTTTATTATAACCTGTAAATATTTAAGGGGTATGTCAAAGTATACGTGAATCCATCGATCTCCCCGTTTTCTTAACATTCGTCAAATATTTATTTCTTGATTTTCAAATTGGATATTTGGGTAATTTTGCTATTTTGGAAGTTTAACTTCCATAATTTAAAAGATCGATAAATATCGGTTTTCCTTTCAAGCTTTTTAAGCTTCTCGCGAAATTTCAATAGAGTTTTAAAGAGCTACAAAATCGAAATTTAATTTATAAGTTCTTATAAACAGATGATGAATGCTTTAGCTTAAACCCTTTTTTTTTGAGTACAGGATATTTCTTAGTCAGGCAGCTCCTACTCCTCTGCAGCTATCTTTACTATCACAAAAATATAGATCTTGTCATGTTATCTTTACTGTCTCCATAAAGCTTCGCCATGCCCGTTCTATTCAAGGGTCGCCAGAAAACTCTGGAACAAACGGATCTCTACAGGCCGCTAAGAAAGCACAAGTCGGGTGAGTGACACCACAAGATGTCACCAATATATACTATAAATTTGTTAATGTCAATAATAATATCTTCAGATACACTTGGCGACCGTCTCTGCTCCGCCTGGGATGAAGAAGTTGCACGCAGGTCGGCCCAAAATCTGCCACCTCGTTTGGGTCGCGTAATGGGACGCGTATTTGGCTGGCATTTGTTTGTGACCGGCTTATTGCTGGCTGCTCAGGAGTTTCTCACCAAGTAGGTGGCCTCTGGACTAGCCTTGAGAATCGATAATCACAATTGCTTTTAGGGTAACCCAACCCATCTGCCTGTTTGGCATTATGGCCTACTTCGCGGGCAGCGATCCGGATCTAACCAAGGCGCAGCTCTACGCAGCGGGTCTGATGGCGGGCACCGTTTTCACGGTCGTCTTTGGGCATCCCTACATGCTGAGTCTGCTGCATCTGGGCATGAAAATGCGCGTTGCCCTATGCAGTTTGGTCTACCGCAAGGCTCTACGCCTAAGCCGTACCGCACTGGGCGACACGACAATTGGGCAGGTGGTGAATCTGCTGTCCAATGATGTTGGTCGCTTTGATCATGTGCTGATCAACATACACTATCTCTGGCTGGCACCGCTAGAGCTCATCGTGGTCACGTACTTCATGTTTGAACAGGTGAGTTCGGGGTACGGCTAAAGGGTGCTTGAGGTAGGACTGCAGTTCTAAACGTCTCTTTCGTTCAGATAGGAATTTCGGCGCTTTTTGGTGTCGCTATTATGCTACTCTTTCTGCCTCTGCAAGCGTTTCTGGGCAAGAAGACGTCCGTGCTGCGTCTGCGTACGGCTCTGCGGACGGACGAGCGTGTCCGCATGATGAACGAGATCATTTCGGGCATTCAGGTGATCAAGATGTACGCCTGGGAGAAGCCCTTCGGCAAGCTGGTGGAGCTCACCCGCGGCAAAGAGATGCTCTGTGTCAAGCAGGTCAACTACATACGTGGCATACTCATCTCGTTCGCCATGTTCCTCTCGCGCGTCTTCACCTTCGCCAGCCTGGTCGGCTATGTGCTGCTGGGCCACGTCTTGACCGCCGAGAAGGCGTTCTATGTCACCGCCTACTACAACATCTTGAGGCGTACGGTCACCATGTTCTTTCCACAGGGCATCGGACAGTTTGCGGAGCTTCTCGTATCGATTAGGCGACTGCAGACCTTCATGCATCGGGAGGAGACTTCGGTCCGAGACCAATCAATCGATGGCACTCTGGCCTCTGGCCCTGTTACTGTTACTGATAAGGAGAATGGCGCTCTAATCAACAACGGCAATGGTGATGCCTCAAAGGTCAATGGCAATCAGGAGACTCTTATTGAGTTCAGTCAGTTTGATGCCAAGTGGGACAGCAAAGCCCCGGAGAATACCTTGGACAATATCAACCTGAAGCTGGGCCGCCGTAAACTGGTCGCTGTAATCGGACCCGTCGGCGCCGGCAAGTCCAGCCTGATACAATCGATTCTCGGTGAGTTGCCCGCTGCGAAGGGAGAGCTCAAAGTCAACGGCAAATTCTCCTATGCTGCCCAGGAGCCTTGGCTCTTCACGGGCACCGTTCGGGAGAACATTCTGTTTGGATTAACGCTGGACAAGCATCGCTATCGCACAGTGATCAAGAAGTGTGCATTGGAGCGCGACTTTGAGCTGCTTCCCCAGGGCGATAAGACGATCGTTGGCGAGCGGGGAGCTTCGCTCTCCGGCGGACAGAAGGCGCGCATCAGCCTGGCGAGGGCTGTGTATCGTCGGGCGGACATTTACCTGCTGGACGATCCACTCAGCGCGGTGGACACACACGTGGGTCGTCACCTGTTCGACCAGTGCATGAGGGGCTACCTCCGGAGCGAGCTGGTCATTTTAGTCACACATCAGCTGCAGTTTCTGGAGCAAGCCGATCTCGTTGTCATTATGGATAAGGGCAAAATCAGTGCAATGGGCACCTATACGACAATGCAGCGCAGTGGCCTCGACTTTGCACAGCTCTTGACCGATCCGAACAAGTCCGATGAGGAGGAGAAGGATCACGAGAGCGAGGCTGGCGATATCTGGGATCGCTTGAGCATGGCGTCGCGCAGCAGGCGTGGCAGCAAAACCAGCAGAGGCAACCAGCCCTCACGCAATGAGAGCTTCAGCTCCCTGAGCTCCATTGAATCGATTGGCCAGGACGTCGCCATGGCAGCGCAAGAAACCCGAGTTGAGGGCAAGATCAGCCTCGGACTTTACAAGGAATACTTTACAGCGGGCAGCGGTTGGCTCATGATCTGCTTCATGGTGTTCCTTTGCCTGGGCACACAAATTGTCGGCTCCTCTGCGGACGTTTTTCTCTCCTACTGGTAAGCGAATTATTTTGTGCTTTATGAGAAAGTCGTATGATCATTTCCTTACTTCAGGGTGGACAAGAACAAGAATGTGTCGGATAAAGGCTCGGATCCTGTTGATATCTACTACTTCACCGCATTAAATGTCGCCGTCATCGTGTTCACGCTGGTCAGGACGATGCTATTCTATAAGCTGGCCATGCGCAGCTCCACCAACCTGCACAACGCCATGTTCCGGGGCATCACCAGGGCGGCCATGTACTTCTTCAACACGAATCCCTCGGGGCGCATTTTGAATCGCTTCTCGAAGGATCTGGGCCAGATTGATGAGCTTCTGCCCACCGTCATGCTGGATGTGGTGCAGATCTTCCTGACCCTAACGGGCATCATTGTGGTCATCTGCATAACCAATCCTTACTACCTCATCCTAACGCTTGCCCTGGGCTTAATCTTCTATTACATTCGAGAATTTTACCTGAAGACCTCAAGGGACGTCAAACGTCTGGAGGCAGTTGCCAGGTCTCCGATCTACTCCCACCTCAGCGCCTCACTCAACGGACTGCCCACCATCAGAGCGATGGGAGCACAGAAGGCGCTCATTGCCGAGTTCGACAATCTGCAGGATATCCACAGCTCCGGCTACTACACATTCCTTTCGACGAATCGCGCCTTCGGCTACTACCTGGACTGCTTCTGTACACTGTACATCGTGATAATCATTCTCAACTACTTCATTAATCCGCCGGAGAATTCGGGCGAGGTGGGTTTGGCCATTACCCAGGCCATGGGCATGACGGGCATGGTCCAGTGGGGCATGCGCCAGTCGGCGGAGCTGGAGAACACGATGACCGCAGTGGAGCGTGTTGTGGAGTATGACGAGATTGAGCCTGAGGGCGAGTACGAGTCCGAGCCGAGCAAGAAGCCACCTCTTACGTGGCCGGAGCAGGGCCAAATTGTGGCTGATGATCTCAGCCTGAGGTACTTCCCCGATCCTCAGTCCAAGTACGTGCTCAAGTCCCTCAACTTCGAGATTAAGCCCATGGAAAAGGTGGGCATTGTGGGTCGCACGGGAGCCGGCAAATCCTCGCTGATCAACGCCCTCTTCCGCCTGTCCTACAACGATGGCTCCATCACCATCGACAACCGTGACACCAGCGAACTGGGACTTCACGATCTGCGCAGCAAGATCTCCATTATACCCCAGGAGCCCGTGCTCTTCTCGGGCAGCATGCGCTACAACCTGGATCCCTTCGAGGAGTACAGCGACGCCAAGCTGTGGGATGCGCTGGAGGAGGTCAAGCTGAAGCCCGTCATCAGCGAGCTGCCCAGTGGACTCCAGAGCAAGATCTCCGAGGGCGGCACCAACTTCAGTGTAGGCCAGCGGCAGCTGGTGTGCTTGGCACGCGCTATTCTGCGCGAGAACCGCGTCCTGGTCATGGACGAGGCCACGGCCAATGTCGATCCACAGACGGATGCGCTCATCCAGGCGACGATCAGGAACAAGTTCAGGGAGTGCACAGTGCTGACAATAGCCCATCGGCTGAACACGATTATGGACTCGGACAAGGTGCTAGTCATGGATGCCGGCCAGCTGGTGGAGTTCGGTTCACCCTACGAGCTGCTGACCCAGAGCGAAACCAAGATCTTCCACAGCATGGTCTTGGAGACAGGTCAAAGCAGCTTCGACAGTCTTCTAAAGACAGCGGAGAAGGTGAGTCCAAAATAATATACTAGGCATTATAGAAAGTAACATATTCAATCAATTTCAGGCCTATTTGGAGTCACAGAAGTCCAAAACTGCCTAGAAACAATGCATGAAAGAATATCCCGCGCTTTTTCAGAAATCCTCATTGATTAGCTTTAAGCAGAAGTCTCATAGAAATTATACAGCTTTTGAAAGAATGTTTACTAATGTGCTACTTAAAGTATTATTTCTACGAACTCACAAAGTGAAGTGTATTCAAAATTTTATAACAAATACAAAATGCCCACTTGGAGTCCACAAAACTTGCTCGAATGTGGAATTCGTTTAATTGTTATAGCAAACATAAACGACCCACTGTAGCGAATGCAGCAACCATTTCAATTATTCAGATATCCTCATTGATTAGCTTTAAGCAGAAGTCTCATAGAAATTATACAGCTTTTGAAAGAATGTTTACTAATGTGCTACTTAAAGTATTATTTCTACGAACTTCACAAAGTGAAGTGTATTCAAAATTTTATAACAAACACAAAATGCCCACTTGGAGTCCACACAACTTGCGCAATGGTGGAATTCATTTAAATGTAATAGGTTAGTTCGGAATGCTATAGCAAAGGCACAGTGCCCACTTGGAGTGTACAGCGCGCAAGGTACAGCAACCAGTTCAATTGTTTGGTGCGTTGTGCAACTGTGGAATTCGTTTAAATGCAATAGGTTACGTTCCAAATGTTATAGCAAAGTCACACTACCCACTGGAAGTCCACAAAGTTGCCTAAGCCTTAGCGAATGCAAGAACCAGTTCAATTGTATGGCTGTGCTGTGGAATTCGTTCATTTGGAATAGGTATGAACTTTAATATACCCTATAATTATTACTTGCAAAACGTTTTCTAATTTATGTCTTATTTAAGTACTGATATATTTTAAGAAACTAAATATTATATATAAATATTATAAAATAAATAAAGTAATATTTTTAAACTATAATAAAAAGTTGTATCACTTTAAATTGAAAAAAAAAACTTTACAATCATTTGCTTTTTCTATTTTAATAATAATTATTTTGCATTTATTAAGTCTTAGCTTCATTTGTCTCGTTTTCAAGCGCATTTTGAGATCGCAAATTCAAGGATTCCCCATAATTATAGATACACTCACACGCACACATACAAGTGCCGATGCGTGTCAACTGATGCCGCGACCTCCAGCTTTGTATCTAATTGGCCGCAGTATTGTGAATGCAAACAATTCACAGCTGCAATTTAACAGCAATTAAATGAATTTTTGGTGTTTCAGAACCAATTGAGCCGATCTTTGTGTGCACAATTGGTAGTTATAATAACATATGGATGGGCATTTCCCCCCACACGCATACACACACACATACACACGCACACACATTCCACATGGCTGCTGCTGTCTGTCAAAATTGCCAAAAACAACAATAATGGCAACTACAATAACAACAGATGTTCGAAGCTGCGCGAAAAGGTAAACGAGTTGCGCTCACGAGCGCCACCGAAGAGAGCGCGAGAGCAATGTAACTGGTTGAGAGTGTCTATGTCTGCGTGTGTGTGTGTGTATGTGGGAGGCATGTAACACTGACTATGACCTCAAACCACCCACAGCTACTATGCTGTAGCTGTCTGCGCTGGCAGCGACGCTGGCGTTAACAGCGCGTTTGCATTTTTAAGCAAATATTTTTGCATTTGCTGACGTCACATGCTACAAAATGCTCTTGTTGTTGTCGTTGCCGTTGTTTCTGTTGATTGTTGTTTGCTGGCTATTGGTTTTTGTTGTTGTGCCCACAAAAGGTGCGCTTACAATTTTCTCCACTTTCTACAAGAAAAATGTGAGAAATCAAAAAGATGCCACCGCTTTGTCTATGTATTTGTTTATATTTGTATGTGTGTCGGCCACAAAAGTTCACTGGGAAAGCAACATGAGACCGCTTCATAGTTGTTGTTGTTGTTGACATGAAAATAGACCGCAATTTTTTGATAAAAATCTATCAAAATGGAAAACGCTGATAAGGTTTTTATTTCTACTCAGACAATGGCTGCTCTTTCAAAGCAGATGGCTGCTGCCTGGAGCCCTAAAGCAGCGCAGTCAACGTCGGCGGCATTCAATTGATACAATTGCTGATCGGCAGCGGGGGTGGCAAGTATGCAAAGGCAACTCCAGCACAAGACGTATTTTCATGCTAAAAACGTTCGAAATGTTTGTTTACAATTTACAACGAAATGTTGACGACATGCGCACACGCAGAAATAAGGAGAGCGAGCGAGAGGGAGAGAGGCAACCACATTCTAAACGGGAGAGCAGCAATGAGAGTGAGTGGTGATCGAATGAGTATTGAGTGAGTATCTACGCTGATTGTTTGTTGAGATTAACACCATGTCCGTGTCTGTGTTTGTGTGTGTGTGTATATACATTTGTGGGGGGATGACATCACCGCACGCTGCTGTCGCAAAGTTCGCACTGTAGCATTTTGTTTTTTTTTAACTCTTTCTCTCTTTTGCTAAATTTGCTGCTCTCTAAATTTCATTGAGACGCCAACACCTAAACAAAACGTTTAATTGTGTGTGTAGTTAAGCACAGTGGGTTAAAATACGTGAGTATATACATACACTTATTTAAAACTTTTCCATATGTACTCGTTTTATAGACAAATGCTTGATAAGAGACACTTTTATATAAACATTATAGGAAATTAATGCATCGATTAATTAATGTTTAAATATATATAATTTTAATTATGCATATGCATTGTATATAACCAACATTTTCATTAAGGCGGTAATCGTTTATTTTTCCTATAAAATACACTGGAATTATAAAGCACTGCCTTTATAAAACATGTTCATTCAATATATTTTGTTTTCTAAAGTATGCTGCAGTGCACGCAACAAGTAACAATGCACCACTTCAAAGAATCTTTGCAGCACTGTGCGCTTGCACGTAGGCGCAACAACAGTTCAAGTGGATTTAATAGTTCGCCTGTCAAAAGAGAGAGAGAGAGCGCACCCAGAGAGCGAACGCGCGCTTGCCTAAGCTTACGCCAACGCTGACTTTTTATATACTCATACTAAGTGAGAATGGTATATTGGATTTGTGCAACATGCGTCTTGCAGTCCGTATGAATGTAATTGTTTTCGCCCTTATTGATGATAGAGAATTGAAACCTGGAAGATATACTCGTAAAAGCCCGCTTCGTATAAAGTGTTTTTAACAACAGATTAAAATTGACAAAAACTTAGACACTTATGTGTCAGGAATCCATAGTTCACATAATTACATCTCCCAAAAATTTTGTCAAACTGGACCAATTATCATGAGCCATTCCTTTTATTGTAATGGATAAACTTCTTAAATTGTTCTGAATCAAAATTGTAAAAATATTTGAGAATAATTTGTTTCAAGTTTTTTCGAAAAAATCATGTACTTTCCCTTACTCATTTTGAAAAAAAAAACCAAATATTTAAAATTTCTCAAGTTTATATTTAAATAAATTGAGGGGTTGAATTTTTGGTCAAAAATAGTGTCAAAAATGACAAAAATTTTAATATATTTCATGCTCCCAACACTTTGCCAAAACTTAACCAATTTTCATGGACCTACCATTTTGATCATAATTTGACATCGAAATTAACTTCACATTAAAGTTGCTTGCATATTTGAAAAAATTATCATGTACTCTCTATTACTCAATTAAAAAAATATTTTAAAATTTAGGATCTTAAATTTTTATTTTTAATCGATTGTGGGTGTAACAATTAGTATTAAACGCAACATTAAAGTTGATTCTGGAGGGGGCAAAATTTTTTCAGACAACTTTGTCAAAACTGGATTTTCATGTTTGTGCGTATTTTTGTAACGGTTTTTTTTAACTTGATTTAATCCACATTTTAAATCTTTTCATTTAAAAAAAAAAAAAATTTTTAGTTGAAAAATCAATCACGCTGTGAAAGTGAACGAGTAGCGCGCAGTCGGCTACACCCGATTGCAACGTTTTTGTTAATTTTATTTTTTACGCGCTATGTTTATGGCTGCTGCACGTATGCATGTGTGAGTGTCTGTGAAAGAGAGAGAGAGCGTGTCTGTGTCTGTGCAATGGCGCTCTCTGGTTTAGACCAGGGGGCCACTCCATATTCAATCAGTCGTTCGGAATTCGCGAAACTATGCGGTCGCCGTACGAAGATAGCGCTGCCGTGTCCACGGGCAACAAATACTACACAAGCAGCAACAGCAGCAACAACAACAGCAGCAGCTACAGCAACAGCTATAGCTATAATAATAACAATAATTATTTGAATGGCAACGGCAATGGGATACCCTATCACGCGCGCGAAAATTCGCTGCCCTTTAGCTATGGCAATGCCAAAACGGCAACGCCGCTGCGCAAAACGCCAACGCCAACGCGGGCGGACAGTTTTCTCGACAATGTTTATGGCCTAAACGGCAGTAACGGCAATGGTAATAGTGGCAATAATAGTGGTAGTGATATGATAAAGCCCCAGCCACGTCTAACGAGCCCTTTGCTAGTGCGCAAAACACTCGGCAACGGGCATCTGAATGGCCACAATTTGAATGGCTCGAGTGCGAGTGCAAATCCGAATACGAATACGAATACGAATACCATATCGAATACCTATCATTATGGGACGACGACACCGCCACGGATCGATTTCGAGCAGCTGCTGAGCGAGCGCCGCGACAAAGTCTACAGCGAGTACCGGATGCGTGAAAAGGAGCGTGAAAAGGAACGTACTATGGCACGTGTGCCGCCAATGCCGCCGCAGCGCCGGCAGAGTAACGGCCCCAGCCAGAGCAAATACAATTACGAGATCGAGTTTAATCTGAATCTGGATGATTTGGGCGAGCGCAGCTCGTTGCCCGCCCCGGCGCCCTACAACACACGGAACATTGAGCCGCTGCCGCTGGGACAGGATATGCCCGATGGCGCCAGCCGTGGCCACAGTCGCCGCCTGGAGTCCACAATTGTGGAACGCAATTATCACACAATTAACAACAAAAACAACAACAACAGCTGCAGCAGCAGCAGCATCTACAACAGCAGCACATTGGAGCGACCTGCAATGGCGGTGACACACAAACCGGGGCACATTTATGGCCAGAACCAGGTGCAGCTGCAGCTAGAGACGCACACGCGCAGCCGTCGCGATTTGTCGCCCATTTATGCGATCAGCAGCAAGCGCGGCAGCAACACAACTGCGGCTGCTCCAAATAGCAATGGCCAGCTTCAGCACCAACAACAGCACCAACAACAGCAGCAGCAGCAGCAGGCGGATTACCTGTTAACGCCCAGTCCCACCAGCCGCCCGGAGACGCCCGCCTTTCCGGTGACGCCGCGCACCCCCTTCGGCAGCAGCACGTTGACGCGCGGCTCGCCCGCCGCCACGGAGTCCATTTACCAGACGCGTCAGCGCCTCAATTCCGGCTCGACGCCCACCTTTGAGGTGGCCGCCGATCTGGTGAAATTCGCCCGCAACTCGGCCAAGTTCTGGTACAAGCCGATGCTGGCCAGGGAGGATGCGGTTGCGCTGCTGATGAACGCGCCGCCGGGCACATTTCTGGTACGCGATTCCACCACGTATGCGAATGCGTACGGATTGGTGCTGCGCGTTGCTGAGCCGCCGCCGGGCAGCCAGGAGCTGGTGCGTCACTTTCTGATCGAGCCGACGCAACGTGGCGTCCACTTGAAGGGCAGCGACAACGAGCCGACTTTCACCTCGCTCTCGGCCTTGATCTACGAGCATTCCATCAACCGGCTGGCGCTGCCGTGCCTGCTCCGCATACCCGAGGCGGATGTGGTGCCCTCGTTGGCCAGCACCAACTCCGCACAGCAGCAGCTGCTAACCCACGGAGCGGCGACAAATGTGCTCTGGCTGTACAGCTGCGACACCGAATCTTTAACGGGCAACGAGGCCATACGGAAGGCGATACGGCTGATGTACGAACAGCGGCAGCTGCCGCCGCCCACCGAGGTGCACTTCAAGGTCACCGGACAGGGCATCACGCTGACGGACAACACGCGCAAGAAGTTCTTCCGCAAGCATTACACGGCCGATGTGATCTCGCATTGCGCCATCGATCCCGAGAACCGCACGTGGACCCAGCCGAACGAGACCGACAAGAAGACCATCTTCGCGTTCGTCGCGCGCCAATCGCCCAGCTCCAAGGACAACCAGTGCCACGTCTTCTGCGACCTGTCCGTCGCCCAGCCCGCGGCGGCGATTGTCTCCTTTGCCAACCGCACGCTGCCCACCGAGAAGCAGCGCAACTATGTGCTCTGAGGAGCAGCAGGGGAGGGGCGCAGCAGGTGAGTGGCTGGCCATAAAACTCTGGCAAATGTCTTGGGTGTGGCGTCCTTAGGCGTGCATTCAATTACACTGAACACTCGATAGAGTGAACAAAATAACTAGCTCATGTTTTCTACCTTGCTAGAATGTATTTTGTACATTATTGTTTAAAAATATGCCAACAAATGGATATCAGATTTCGAGAATTTCCCCACAGTAGACTTTCAGCGCAAAGAACCAAGCTTTACTTTAAATGCTCTCTAAATAAAATGTTTTGATTTCTTAATATCACATTTTGACACTTTCATTTACATTTTTAATTTCTTAAAAAATACCTACTTCTTCTATTTTAAATATATTTAGAGAGATACCTGCCACAAAATTTATATCACAGAAATTGCTTGAAACCTATTCAAATAAAATTTTGTATTCTTCAAAAGTTCAATAAAACTATTTTTATTTTCGGTAATAATTCAATTTAATGAAAAGGAATTTTCATTTTTCGGCCTTTCATAGTAATCTTGAAACCAGATGATCTGTTTTTTTTCCCCTAGTTAAAATTAAAATCAAAATTAAAATTAAAAAAAAAAGTTTTCTTTAGATAAACTTAGTATTCTTTTTAAAATCATATATATATCCATATAGAATTATTTTTTGTATACTTCCCTCATTAAAAGTATTCACTGTACATGCAAAAACTTCCATCAGGTTTCGCATCAAACGGAAAACTATTAAAATCGTTTCAGTTTCATTGGCGTTTCTTTGCCTTTTCCCTCAGTTTGTTTACCTAACATAATGGACCCCCCTCTCTCCGCGCCGGGCGAAACTGCCTGTTTGTTTGTTCTACGGTCTTCACATATACCCACCGAGGCGTGATTATATATGTATACGTATATGCCAGGCCACATAAACACGGTCTAAAACACACAAACACAACGGAAGTTTGTGTCATGAGTCAGTTGCCCAAAATATGATTTCGAATACAAATTGGATTGATTTTCAATCTGTAAAGGCGTTCGCTTGGATTTTTATGGTAGTCGCTTCTAATGGGGCCCACGCCTATGTACAATTATTTTTAAAGGCATTTCCCTATATTCTATATTTGATTAATTTGCCCAGCTCACGGTCATGTGTTGAGGTCGCTTGATAAGGCCCACTGTGCCTACTACTTTTTCCTGATTACTCACATATTTCATTTCACCTATCAGCCGGCTCAATTTGTCGTTGTTCGCGTATATTTTCAGACAGGTTGACTGTATTGAGTATCGACATAAATGATTGGGAATATCAACATTAAATTCACTTGAGTCTATCTTATCTGCGAAATGCTTAAATACTTTAAAGTGAAAGTTATTTAACAGCGTATGTAATAAGTTTAAATAAAATAAAATAATTTAACATGAAGACAAATATAGACAAGTTTAATATTAAAAATATTCAACGGAATATGCAGAAACAGCACATCAACTGAAACTCATACTTTGTTTTTCAACACTGGTTAAAATGCGTATTTCTATTTTATATCTCGCATCGTTTTTCAACACATTTTTATTGATTTTAGCTTTACATTCACCATTAAGATCCTTCAAATAAATCTCGCACATTTCAAGGCAACAAGTTTCAGAACTTTGAAATTTTTCTCTAAAGACTATAAAGACAACAAATAACGGTATACATATAGCACAAATGTATAAACATATTCAGTGGAAATACGCATATAGACGAGCGTCAATTGCGCATTTTAGAAAACGCAAAAGAGAACGGCGGCAAAAAATTAATTCCAGACGTGTTTTCGTATTTGAATTTTTTTTTTTTGCAAACGTACAGTGGGTGTTATAGTTTTCCTCACGAAATGTGTACCACATACAAGGAGAGCATATTTAATATATACATATATATTCATACATTACAACATACATTATCAACAGCCGCTTTTAACATTTGGACGACTATATCATATAATAAGTCTCACAAATCGTGACCACGTGACTACGAGGGTATTTTTTATTCGTCCCACCAAAGACAACTAACTGTTCTTTCTCGTCAGTTTGATTTATTTTTTTTTCTATTTGTTTCCAGCGATTTCGCAGAGCTCGTGCATAAAAGTAACAGTAAATATAATTGAAAATTCTAAAAATAAAATTTTAAAATTACCCAAGCTTCAGAATAAACATATGTACGTCAATTCGCTCTCATTTTACGCCACTTCCCCCTGTCTCTACGATTCTGTTGATTGATCAAGTGATCCGTTTGATCTACAATTAAGCAATTAAAGCTACATACTACATATATATAGATTAAACAGATTTAGCGACCTATTGTGCTAAAGCCAAATGCCGCTTTTAACATGTATTTTTTCCATTTATTTTTTGTTTCAGGTGACTTACCGTTAAAACAGTGTTGCACATCGCAACTTAATTACAAATGTCACGCAACGAGCACGAAAATTAGACGATGCAGCACGAAAATAAAAATATATACATATAAATACGTTAACAAAATTATATCAATTAAAGATTATGTGGCACACACTCACACACACACTTGAATTGGCTGAACGCACAGTGGAACAAAGCACAAACATGTGTTAAATGAAATGCTATGAAATAATAATTTCGTGTTTTTCATAAATAATTATTTGATGTGCTAATAAAAAAAAATATCAATAATACAGTGCATATTTCTCCTTGTATATTAAAACCCTAACAATAATTTTACACACTATATACATATGTATGCTAATGTAAGAAACATAAAACATTTAAACTAAAAGTCTACCTTAAATGTTTTATTATTGTTTTCCGTTAGAATTGTAAAAAACAATTATAAATATTTAAGGCTACATACATTTATGTTTGTTAAATTGAAATTAGGTGCTTTGTTCAACTGATAAAGTACCACTGTGCAAAAATTGAAACATTATAAGATACCTGAAGAAAAATTATGTGTGCACATTTTTTATGTCTGTTTATAAAATTAAATTTTTTTTAGGGCAAAACGATGTCAAACGAAAGCTAATCTATCTAATCTATACAAATAATATAAAATTAGAAACAAGGACGAAACGTTATAATTGGAAAAATACAATATTGCAAACAGAAGTTTGCCATATATTTTATAGCTATACTATATTAATAATTAATTCTTGTGCTAGACTTAAGATCTACTAATGCAGTCAATATAAATAAAGTGCAATGATGTTGAAGTTAAAAAGTCCTTAACCAAACAAATTATATACTTATCATATTATTTACATCGAAATTACATTAAAATATTTAGTTGCCAATAAATTGTTGGGAGGAAATACGGAACATAAATAAATTTGAATGCCATTATTATTAATTGCCAGCATCTGTTTGTAATTTAATTTTCACTTTGCTGCGAGTTCTAATTCCAAAGAATTACAATGGGAAAATACAAACAAAATATGTAACAATTGCTGTGCCTGGCGCTTTTGTTAAACAATTAAACTGACTGACTACTATATATGAGCATATATATGTAGTTATTTATATATAGATACACAATACAAACGACTTCTCGTACACAATGCGTGTTTTGTAATTTAATCTTATCGTTTGACAACTACTATATAGATATTTTACCCAGATATACACGCTATATGGTCAGCTAACAAGTCTAGAAAAAAACAAGCAAGATGGATCTAGTCGAGAATGTTCGATTAGGAGGTACCCTGTATGAAAAGGTTTTACCTCATCAAAGTGAAATATTTTGTATATGCTTATGATGAGTGCACATATTAGAAAGTCTTAAAATTGGTATTTATCGATATGGCACTGTATTTATCGATAATAAGCACGGCTAAATTGGTTCAACTGGAGGCCTGACCGAGGGTTGGATCTCCTTTCTTCTGTCTATTACACACATTCGCACAAAACACTGACATACATAAATGCCTCTTTAAAGGGTATATGGTAAGTATAATAAGATACACTGTGTACTTAAATGCGCTGTATATATGTATGTAGAAATTCCAATAAATATTTGTTTAATCCATTAATTGGAAATTTATTGCTTGATAAAAATGTTGTGTGTTTTTCAACCCTCACCGAGTGCTTCTGCGTAAATGCATTTTATAACACTACGATAGCTACAACAACAACAGCAGGAGCAGGCAAAGAGTGTCAAGTGAAATGAAAATGCGACCGGCGGCGACCTTGAAATCAATTTGTGACTCGATGACGTCATGCGTCAACAATAACAAACTGGCGCAACAGGCAACCGAGACAAGAACGACAGCTGTTCTCTATTTTCGTGTATGTGCCAATAAGAATTAACCATTAAAATTGGCTGCAACTACAAATTTCAAGCACAAATTCTGTGCATAGCTTCAAAACCACTTTGCACCCACGAAATATTTGATGGGATTTATTTACGTTAGTCGCACGCGTTTATTTTAATTTTTGGCTGCGACCAATTTCCTTTTTTTAATGACTAGCAGAAAGCGAAACCGGTTTGTCATGTTCTCTGGCTAATATACATCTGCGTGTGTGAATGTTTGAATGTATTTTTGTTAATTAAGCAACCGAAAAACAGAAAAACATCCAACGCCGAAAAGGCGCCGGCAGCCAACGCGCTTTAGTGACAGTTACGTGCGTGCGCCAATGCGTCCGTCGTTTGGCAGCAACCAAGCGGCTCATAGATTTAGCTTAGACACTAGATGCTAATAAATAAGCGAAATTTCCAATAATTCAATCAAATATATAATATATACCAACATATTTGTGTTCATATTTTTAAAAATGTATATATTATGAACGATTTTGCAACAATAGAGCTATCGATTATACTGGCCGTATATCGTCGATAACATGGCCCTGTTGCGCTAAAAGCGCGCGCTCTGTAAATTCAAAGTTTGCTGTTATGTTCTACACGAACTGAACAGCAAAGAATACATATATAAGAATATCGATTTAATAAATATATAACGCGCTGCTGATAAATCTTGCATTCATTTAATACATTTGGTTGTGTGAGTGTGTATGTGTACAAAAGTGAACATAAAATCAACGTACTTTCACACGCCGTTGTGAGTGTATCTGAGTGTGTGTTCGTTTTTCGATATCTACATAGCTACATACATAGTTCTGTTTACATCATATTTAATTAAACATAATAAATACATTTCTAAGCATATAATATAATATATAGAGTGTATATAAATATAACAAATAATACATCCAGTTGTTACGGCTATACAAAATCTGACCTCGCAAGTCGTTCCAACAGATTCAACAGTACAAGTGATACAAAAATACATCATAATGAACATCAACCCAATCGCAGCAGTAGCAAAATACAAATGAAGCCAATAACATTCGCTTTGATTCGGAATAAGTCGGATTTGTCGTCTTACAAAATGATTTCTTTTTCTTTTCATTCAGTTTAGCTTTAGTTTTCAGCTTTTAAAGTTCAGTTTTAGATACAAATTTCGCTAGATTTTCACGAGCCAATTGCCATAAGGTTGTGCACTAATTCGATTTAGCCGAATACGGACTGGTGGAGCCCACCGAGGGCGGCGTGGGCGTGGCGCCACTACGTATGCCATCGCCCTCGCACACATATTTGCCTGTTGAACAAATAAATCTTAATAAATTTTCTTTTACAATTTTTAAGCAATTTCACACACACACCTGAAACAAAACGCCTTTTGACCAAGGACAAGCGATAGCCGCTGCCCTGGAGCTCAAACTCAATGCCAGACAGGGTGGTGCCCTCGCAATTGAACTGCGTGGCCAGCATGGCCGGCGTAGAGGGGCCATCATTCAGCTCGAGCCGGGCACGCAGCGTGCCCACTCCGCCATCCTGCGAGTTCTGCGAGATGTCTGTGAAGTTCCAAACCAAGCGATTTGATTCACCCAACCTGAAGAGGGCGAAAGTGAGCAAGGATCATCTTTTAGTACTGTGCTGCCTTACCAGGACGAATGCGGCTTGGACTGGACATTGCGCACGGAGCCGTTGACCGGAACAGAAAGCGTAACATTCAGCAGGGGCGAGGCGTTGGCCATGGCGTGATTATTATACTTGTAGTCAACTTTAAGCGCCGTATAGCTAGGCTCGCACTTCCAGTAGCTCACCAATTGGAAGGGACACGAGCTGGCGCCCGGCTTAGTCCGCACCTGATACTTGAGTATGTCCACATTGAAATACGAGGCAGTTGGATTGTTCTCCGCCTGCTTGCGCAACAGCGCCGTCAAGGCGGGCATGTTAAACTCCAACAGCGTGCTCAACGCGCTCGACTGTTGGCGATCTCTGTAGGGATTGGAGATTAGATTAGCAGAGCTGTGAGGGGTTATTAAGTGTGCACATCACATACATTTGCACCAGTTTGCCGTTGGGCACGAGACTCTCCAGATTTTGTACTTGCTTAATGCGAAAGCCCAGCTTGGCTGGATTTGGATTATTGGCTAACAGGCCGGCAATGCCGGCTGGGAATGATAGCATCATATCACCGGACACCTTAACCTGGCAGCGCGACTCGTCGCTGCCCCTGAAATAGGCGTGTATAATCTCATGGAATGCCACCGCCAGCGGTATTGTGTCCGATATGCCAATTGTCAGCGGCGATGGGCCTCGGGACGAGCCCATGCCCCCAATGGCGGTGCGAAACTCCAGGCTGCCAATGCTGTCCGCCCGATTCATTGCCGGTGCCGGGCTCATGCGTCCGCGACCCAAAGTTGTTGCGCCCGCTGCCGCAGCCGCTGCCGCTGCTGCAGCTGCCGCCGATGCTGCCGGGCCAATGGCAATCATATCGGAGCGTCGCGAGGGCGGACGCGGTATGGCAATGCTGCTGCCACCGGCGGATGTGGGCGTTGGTATTTGCCGGCCCGGAGGTTTGCTTAGCGTAGCCGATGCTGGCGCCGAGACGCTCACGTCGCCCAGCTCCGAGAATATGTCGCCCAGATCCGCGTAGCGATTGTTGCTCGCATTATTCGCATTGTTGTTGTTGTTGGATAGCGTCGGACTCTGCAGCGGCGCATACGGATGCACACTGGCCGTCGGCGTTGAGGCGTTAGATATCTCCGGCGACTGCTGACGCGAAGCAGCCGCGCCGCGTGCTGCGCCCTGCAGCTGCTGGCTGTGATGCTGCAGAGCAAGAAAAATATTCAATATGTATTTTAAATTTAACGCCAAATGTTAACTTGCAGCAGATGTTAAGACAACAGAGCTAGTCATGTTAACCTAGCATCAGTAATAGTGGCTTTTAACATGATGAATTACCAGCTACTACTACTATGTTATTTCATAGCAGTTATGCTGGTAATGTTGAATATTTTTGTACAAATAAAGGCAACAGTATTTCTATATATTCTCTTTATATGGGCGAACTTGGATATGCAAAAACATAATAAACATAAAGCACTGCATACAGCATGTTATAGTTTCTTGAAGATGATGGATTAACAGTCTCAGTTCACAAAGCACTTTATAGTAGCATTTTATAATAAAAATCTTAAGCAAAAAAAAAAAAAAACTTGAAAATCGAAAAAATAAAAAATTAATTAAAAACTTAAATTTTGTTATTTAAAAAAAAAATTGAAAGTGTCAGTATTAATAAAATTAAATAAATACTGACAAAAAGCTCATTTATCAGCAAAATCACAATAAACTTAGCTGAACTTTAATCAGCAAAATTAAAATAGCGCACTGTTGTAGATTTAAGGAAAATCTGTACGTACCGCAAAAATTCCCGTTGGTGATAGCGATATATTCTCAACGGTTGCCCGCAGCTCATCAACGCTGGCCGACATGGGCGCCTGTCCATTGTTGAGCGGCTTTATCTTGACGTGAATCCGTCGCTTGTCATTATCCGAATCCGAGTCCGAGTCGGTGTAGAAGCTGCCAGCTGCTAAAGAAGTTTCACTTTGGGAATACAATATATATGGAATATGGAGGAAAGTGGCTTACACTTGTCATGGCCCTCCTCCCAGGCAATTTCTTTAGCTGGTTGTATGCTGAAACCCTCCTCATCCACCTCATAACCACCAGCTGCACCACTGGCATTAGCACCACCAGCTGCGGCTGCGCCCGTGCCTGCTGCTGTTACTGCCGTTGCTGTACCCACACCGGACGTGGCGCTGGAATTGGCAAGGCCGCTGGCCGTGGCCGCAGCAACGCCCACGGCACCACCGCTGCCGCCCATGCTGCTGGCGCCCGCCGAATCAACGCTGCCCTGCGCCGAGGTGGCCGACAAAGCAGCCAATCCGCCGCCTGCGCTGCTGCCGCTGGAATTTTGCGTCTTCACGCTGCGTCCGTGATCATCGTAGTCGAGCAATGTATTATTGCCTCGATCCACGCTGCAAGGTCGAAAAATAAAAGCCAATTAGAGCCTATGTGGGAACCAAGACCACAATTAAATCCACCTGGCCAAACGCTCCTCCTGTATGTTGTGATCTGCAGCCTCGTTGTCTTTCTTCTTTTTGGATTTTTTGGTTTTCGCCTTGTCGCGTCTACTACGCAAAATGCCCGAAACTGTTTTGGAATAATATTCAATGTTAAATCGAGTCGATTGTGTAGTTAAAAAAAAAAAACTACGGATTTGTGGCAACAAGCTTTACAACAATCATTGTGGGTAAATACATAAAATAATCTAAACAAATCAGATCTACGCACTTTAACATCAGGTTCAACAATCTTTTAATTTTTTTCGTTGTTTATAATGTCTTGATTTTCTATTTCCTTTTTTGTAACTAATTTTATTTTTACAAATTGTCAATAACAAAAATTTGCTTGTGATGAAAATTAAAATCGAATTGAAGAAACATAAATTTTAAAAGGTTTTGAGAGAATTATATTTTTAAATGAACTTGAACATATTTTTTTTAATTTAAGGTAATTCAAGGTATAGGAAATCGAATTTTTACCCTTTAAAACAAAATTTTAAATTCGACTAATATATAAGAAGTGTTAAAGTGCGTACGTAGAACATAGTATTGGACAACAGCGTAATATAAGACTCGATTATACTTAAGATTGTAAACTGAACTCAAACACCGCCAATAGAAAGAGCAATAAATGGTTTAGTGAATATGTTAGAAAGTGGTGAGAAATAAGCTTGTTTTTTTGTTTTTGCTTAAATAAAATAAAAGCCGTGCGTCAAAGCATTGAAAATATACTAAACACTAAATGCAGTATGCATATATAGTTAAGAATATTTACAAATATTTATATATATAAATAGTTGATATTTTGAAGTTTTTGTTGTTGGGGGATTTGCTGGAGCGCGGATTGGGTTGGGGGCACTGTACGTTTATTTGTGGCATTTACCCTGAGAATTTGATGTGAATATATTTAAAAGTGACGTTGTACGTCTGGACGTTGTTGTTGTTGTGGTTGTTGTGGCGCCGTTGTTGCCCACTGCAGTCTGTTGTTGTTGCTGGTGATTGAGATGATCTTGCTCGTTTAATGATTTCGATAAATGTTGCTCGCTTGTCGTTGCATTCAATTGCTTTCTACCAATTGCGCTGGCAGTTGGTGTTAAGGCCTCATGCGGCTGTTGTTGCTCTTGTTGTTGTTGCTGATCTAAAGTTTTAATTTTCATTAGTTGATCGGTGGTGCATGGATGATTGAATGATTGATGCATGTAATGTGTTCATTGAATGATGGCGTGCAAAAAGCGTCACACAAAAGTGCAAAAAAGTAAGTAAATTGTTAATTGCAGTTCTCAGTAACCGTTGTGGGTGTTGATGTGTATTTGTGTGCGTATGTGTGTGTGTGTATAGGGGGTGTTAATTTTTGGCAGTTGGCTGGTGTTTGAGTGTACATTTTGTTGAGTATAAAACATAAAATAAACAAAAGCAATCATACGTTCATTTACTAACAGAAAATTTCTTTAAAAAAAGGAAAGTAACTAATAGCTGGATAGTATGAAACATAAATCAATGATTTTTATGGATAGAAAACATGTACACATGTAAATAGGATAAATTATTTAGGCAGGAAAAAACCTATTAAGAATAATATTTCTTAGATACTCCTTTACATTTTAAATGTGTTTTCAATAAGAACACAATAATCTCAAATCTATTTTTATTATAAGCTAAAACTATTATTTGTCAAATCAAAAAAATGTTGATCACAAAAAAACATGTTCTGGGTTTGATATTACTTGTAAATTGTGATACTCTAATGTAAAAAAAAAATTATTTCAGCATCACATTTCGTGACTAGATTATGCAGCCTTGCCAAAAGGTATAAAAACTACGCTGGGAGAAATTAATAAAGAACCTTTCCCTTGAGGTTGTTAAGTCCGATAACAAAAATATTTTTAGAGAGTAGATAAAAATAGAGTAATTACCACAAGAGAGACACAAAATATATAAAACAAAACAAACACAAAGAAGAAAACTTGTTATAATAGAAGCATAAAAGAAACATTCACTAAGAAAGAAAAATAATAATCATAATAATAATAGAATGAACCTTGATTACTAGTATCCAGAAGCTCTGAGTTAGGGGTATTTTTGGTGGTGACATTGGTGGTAAAATTAATCGTGCCGGTTGTTGTGTTGTTGGTTGTTGATGTTGTGATGTTCGTGTTGTTGTAATTGTTGTTGTTGGAACTGTTGCTGTTGCTGTTCGCGGGCATACCGAAATTTCCAGCGCCTACAGAGCCGGCAGTCTGCTGTTTGCTGGCCGTCGGCATGAACCAGGACCGCAGACTCTTCACCGTTGACGTGGCGGCACTCGCCGCCGTCGCTGGCAGCTGAGCGCCTAGCGTTTCGGGCGATGTGGGACGCGGCGATGAGGGACCGCCGCCGGCACTGCCCAGCATTGCATCATCCGCATAGGGTATGCTGCCGCTGGCGGCACTGCCGCTGCCCAGCGAGATGTTGGCCAGAGCGTCGCCACCGCTGCCGCCGCGCTGATCCATCGAAACAAGGCTGCCCGAAGCGACGGCAGCGGCTCCGCCAGACCGCAAGGCCGCCTGTATGCTGGTAGCCGAATTCGAGTTCGAATTCGATGCCGTCGCCGCGGCCTGTTGCGGCTGCTGCAGACGCGAACCGCTTGCCAGCGAAACAAACTCCAGTTCGAGCATTTCTGTGCAGGGGTAAAAATGTAACTGAAATTATTAACTTGAAATTCCATTAACAGGGGAACCAGCTGTGACCAATTAACCTACACTAATCTAAAATTAACTAACAGTGGCAGCGCTGCTGTTAGAGTCATAACAGCATTTTCTTAATGCATTTATTCCACGTATATTAATTTGGTTAATTTGACAAAAACTATTTAACTCCTTCACTTGTAAAGCTGGTTAAAAACAATACAATTTTAGATGACCTCATCTGAAAGTTGCACAGATATTTCTTGGATACGCCCACTTGGGCGTGAGAAATCGCTTAAATCTTTGCTATCAATTATAGCTCATGGAAGGGATACCTACCGGGCTTCTCGAGACCCGTGTACTTATTCAACACGAATTGCTCTAGCAGTTTATCCACGGACATGTCCACGAATTGACGCTTGAAATCCGAGTGGACCTGTCCCACCATATCGTGATTGTTCTGCAGCATTTCCAAGTACGTGGAGAGAAACTCCTTCATCTGGCGCAAGTGGACTTCCTCGATTTCTTGAAACCGCTGTTTCACATGAAAAAATTGTGTTGTTTTATTTCATAAATCCTTTTCTAGACGCCGCTTACCTTGCAGGTTTGGGTCATGCGTCGCTCGAACTCGTTCTTTATGGGATTGTGTTTGTCGAGAAGCGCTTTGTAGTCCTCTTGCAGTTTCTTGAGTTTGCTCTCAAGCTTCTCGGCATCCTTGTGCGAGCCGTTGTCCTTACGAAGCTTCTCCAGTTCGAGCACCTTGCTGGCATACAGATCGCGTAGCTTTTGCACGGCAATAGTCGATGTTTGTATCGCCTGAACGCAATCGAGCGTCTGGGATTCCTCCTCCTTGACGCATTTGTGCTTCTTGTGCAGCTCATCGGCATATTTGGCCACATCCTTGACCAGCTCCGTCAGCTTTTGCACCATCTGCATGTGGAGCGTAGACAGCTTCTCGGCGGAGGTGCGCAAGATGGTCCACACCGGCGCAAACGTGCTGTTCAGTGTGCCCGTGCTGGCCTTGTGCGCCAGCTTCGACATCATCTTCGAGTTCTGCTCCTCAATGTTGGACTTCTCGCGCAGAAACTCGGACAGCTCCTTGCTGGCCACCAGACCGAACTTCATGTTATGATACAGCACATCAAATCCATTGTTTTTCTCCCCCTGCACATGGAAATTGCGGTTAAGGAAGAATTGTGTATTGAAATGTTTTTCGACTCACCCAAAAGTAATCATTAAAATCGACCGTCATTTTGAGTGTGGTTTGCTTCTTAAATGCTAAGTCTTACAAGGAGCTAGGACCACAAAAATAAAATTATAAGGGAAAAACTTCCTTGCTACGCTTTGCTTTTGTTTGTTGTTGGTTTTGCCTTTGGCGTTGTTATTGTTGTTATGGTTGTTGTCGTCGTCGTGGCTATATAATTGACTTGGATTCCCGGTTCCAATGCCCTAGCGGCTCAACAGTGCGGAGCTGGCTGGGCTGCTCATCATCATCATTATCATTATCAATTTCGTCCTCCGCACGCTTTTTAGAACGCATTGGCAGTTACTGCAAACATAAAATCGAAGTTTGAGAATATTCTGTTATTTCCTATAAAATTAAATTAATTTTAAAGCTCAAGATTCTTTTGGACTATAGTATTTAATTAGTATCCGAGCCTTAGAATAGTGTATGGATATAATGTTTATCGTAGCCAAAGGCAGCGTTATTTATATTAAGAAATTAATAAATAAAAATCAATTAATATATAATACTATACAATATAAAGCTTAAAACAGTCAAAAGCGGTCCTAACTTTTCTGAGTTTGCTTTATCAATTTAAGAAATCTCTGACAATTCTCAAACCCTATATGCTCTTTTAACTTCGTGAGCGAGTATAAATGTCCGCAAATTAAACATGTTTTTTGGTGGTAGATATATTTTATTTGAATTGTGCACAAATTATAAGAAAAACATGAATAGCTCATATATAGCTCCCTTCATTTGTAGCAACGACAAGAATACAATAATGGGTTAAAGTATTCCGTTTAAGGTTCGGCTTGCAACTTGGCCATTTCCTGGTCGATGCGCTCGTCCAGGGCGCGCATGAGGATGGTGCAGCAGTCCTTGATGGCGTGATAGATAATATTCTTGATCTGGAGCTTGTCCTCGTGATTGGTGTGCGAGTGCGAGAGGCGTCTGAACTCGTGGGTCAGATGATAGCAGTGCGTAATATTCTCCGGCGAGACAAAGTCCTCGGCCACTTTGATGCAGTTGTGCAGATTCTGGACCTGATGCGGAGCGCCGGCGGGAATGAAGACCGCATCGCCCAGGCACTGGACAATCGGATACCCCTCAACGCCGTACTCTTTGAAGAGGCGCGCACGCAGCTTGTCATCCAGATACCAGTTCTGATCGTGTATGGGATCATGATCGGGCGCCAGCCGAAATCCCTTCTCCAGCGTCACCCTGTTGAGCAGATCACGTATCTTGTCCGCATCGCGTGCCGGAAAGATGTGCCACAATGCGCCCGGCAGCACGTCCGGCGATTGGCAGCGTGCCCGGGTTATGTAATCGCAGCCGCCAAGTGCAATAGCGCGCTGTGTGGCGGCCAGTTGGGGCTTGCTGTCCTCGTCAGTGGGTATGCCCACGTACACCATAATGTTGACCGCATCAGAGATGTCCAGATGCAGGTTGGTGGTGCCTTTGTCCGGATGCAAGGCCGACCCGTAAGCATTATACATCTTCGGTCCCAGATCGGGCGGCACAAACATTTTGGGCAAGCAGCTGGCAATGTTGAGATTGCCCATGCGCAGCGTATATTCCGGCATGGGCAGCCCGTTCATCAGATCCGCAAAGCGTGTGGGCAATATCTCGGCAAAATCATCGCCTGGTGGCCAATCCTTCAGCTTGAGCAGCATCGGTTTCCCATTGGCGTCCAACAAACGCTTGTGCATGCACTGGAAACCCTCCCAGAAGTGTCGCATCGGCTGGTTGGGCACCAGGTTCCCGTTAAGGCAATTGATCAGATCGTTGGGCTTGTCGCCAAAGTCTTGGCAGAAGGCCTGCGGATGCCACAGCTCCAGATTGAGGGAACGTGACACCTCCGAAATCATGACGGGCTGGCCGCACTTCCACACCTCCTGGTAAAGAACGCGATTGTCCGGATGCATGGGATCCGTGAGGCGCAATAGTTTGCCATCGCACAGCCATTCGTGGGGCACGCCCGGCGCCAGTTGTGTCGAATGCGCCAAAGTCATTGCCCGAGGCGGCAAAAAGCGACGCAGGCCCGCAAGTCCCTTGCGCAAAAAGTTGATGTGCTTGAAATTGTCGAAGGCGCTCGTGATGGGATCCTTGCCCAGAGTCTCTTTGGTCCAAACACGGCCGGGCACATAGTCGATGCCGTTTTGCCGCGCAAACTCGAGCTTCTTGGCGTGAAGCTGCTCAAGACGCTGCTGCTGCTGCACCTTCTGGGCGGTGGCCAGCGAGGAGGCGCTCGTCTGCTGCTTCAGTTGCGACTCTTTGATCATGTCCTGGATGATCTGCATGAACTGCTCGTCCTTCACCTGCTGCTTGCTTAGCAAACAGCCGCACACCTGCGGCACCTGCCACAGCGTGCGCACCTCGTGCATCAGCCGGCCGAGTACATTCAGCGCATCTCCGGCTATGATCTGAGTGAGCATCAGGTCGGGCAGCGTGTGCTCCTGCTGCAGATCGTCGGCGGTGCACAGCAGCCAGTGGTATGCATCCTGGCCACGTTGCGTCTCCACGCGTCGCCTGCTGTGCTGCAGTCCCTCCTTGCGATCCTTAAAGCAATCGATGCACACGCCGAAGCCGCACTTGCGACACGTCCAATGGTAGTTAAAGAGCGTCGTATCGCACACATCGCATATCTCCCGTATGCCTTGTACGGCCTTCTTCCACGCAATGGTCCCGTCCGGATTCTCGTGCAATTTCAATGCCTCCGCCTCCTGGCGCCACAGATAGCAAAATTGATCGCCGGCGTGCAGCAGAATGTAACGGCACACCTGTATATCCATGTATCCGGCTGTGGGCGCCGTCTTTCCATCCGGCTGCCAAATGGCGTAATCCAAGCTCGTCGGCTCCTTGTACGGATTGGGAAAGCCGGCAACGCTCAGCTCGCCATCAGCATTATATTGAAGCCGTCGAAACTCGTAGAACCGACAATAGATATCATTGTTGCTGCTGCCGCTGTTGCTGTTGTTGCTGTTGTTGCTGCTGCTGCTGGTGGTGCTTATGTTGTTGCTGCTGCTGCTGCGACGCCGACATTCGCGGCATTTGGGTATGGGAGTCAATGTCAGCAGCTGCTGCAGCTTAAAGCACGGCAAATGCTGCAAAAAGATCGCACAGCTGGCGCGATTATCGTTATCGCGCTGCTGCTCCTCCGCGCTCAGTTCGATAACATTGTTGGGTTGCTTATCCATATCTGGTTCCAAATTGGCGCGTTTACAGCCGTTGTTCGTTTCATTTGAGATGTGTATCTCGATTATCGATTTGGGTTCCGATCGTGACAAGGTGCGCTTCCGACAATTATCGCCGGCATTTTGCGGGGGCGTTGCCAGATTGTCATTAGATGCTTGTGACATTGCACTGTGCGCGACAAGAAAGTGAAGAGAGAGGGAGAGAGAAAAAGCATAATATAAACATCTCATAATTAGCCAGCTTATAACAAGTTTCGGCTTTGTTTTGTACTTGACAATATGCTGTGTTTTCATTTTTATAATTACTTAAAAAGGGCAGGCTGCCGCTGTCGTTTGTTGTTTTTCTTTCGCTTATTGAGCATAGTACTTGTTATTTTGGCCGCTACTGTTAATGTTAACTTGCACTTTTAGAAAGGGAAATTATGTTAACCATTAAAACCATAACGATTGAAAATATAAGCAATGCTATTTTCAGACAACAAATAAATGGTTTTCTGAACAAATTTATAGTAAAAAAAATAAATAAAAAAATATTTACGTTCCGTACTAAGCCAGCCTTATGAGGATCATTAATATGAATATAGAAACTTACAAGTATACATGCTTTTGGCTTATCAGCAACACACATAGCCTCCTCCTTTGTTAACTGTAACCTTTTTCTCTCTCTGTCTCTCTCACTTTCTGCTAACCAATTGCATATAATCTTAACAGAGGCGCTATGTTAACGAGCATAACTATCAGTTCAATGCGGCACCCTCCCACTCTCCCTCACTCAGGTGCATTTAAAATTGATAACATTACTTCATATATTGACGTGCTATTGGGCCAAACAAGCCTCTGTTAACAAAACCAATTAACATGTTGTTGAACCTCTCTCTCTCTGTCATACGCTCTTTCAAGTGCATGCAACAAGTGTCAGTGTCACTTGCCGCTTATCGATAATTGCTGTTGTGTCGATTAGTGAACAATAAAATGAGGGCGGGTGTAGACGTGGGTCAGATTTGTGAACTTTTACAGCTCTTTACAGTTACATAAAGCTTGCAAGAAAATGAGAACAACAAAATAACCTTGGTTGACACACACACACACATCCACCCTTGTAGCAGCAGCGATAATGTTTTGGGCGTGAACGGTTGCAAAGCCGCTGCCGCATGTCTTATCGATGTTTGGCCACACGCACGCACACAGACACATAGGAAATGTGACAAAAGAAGCAGCACATAAAGTGTAAAACGAAAAAAAACAAAAGCACCTTACAACACTTGCCCACGTCCCCATCAAATGGATGAATCAATTCACTTTCTGTACACTATATTTTATTGACCTTTTTTAATTGAATAGGCACAATTCTTTACTTTACTTTACATAACAATTTAATGAACTTCGACACTTTAAATCAATAAAGTGCTTTTGCAAATTGCTCGTGAATATTAAAAACGTGTTTATAAATATAAATAATATTTACCTATATGCACACAGACAAAAATATACTTATATAAATAACTCTGTAGTATAAAGGTAGTAAGAACTTGTACTTTAAGGCTTCCTTTTAGGGCGCCTCACGAACGCACTTTTATCTTTGGATTGGCAAAGTTTATAAACCTTTGCTATATATGTATATATTAAACTAGAAACATTTAAAATAAAAATTATATCGATAATTGCTAAGCGATTGTATTAGCGCTTTTCAATCCAGAATTGTTTTAAATACAATAGACAGACTCGACTTCTGATACGGATCATGAATATGTATATAGACTTTAGAATCAGAGACAAATCGGCACAAAACCATAATTTCCTCTCAACATTTGCTGAGGTTACACCCATATTTATCACTTGCATTTCCAGTTTAATGGCCAATTGCAGCTGATAAGAAGCATAAATATGCTACCATTTGAAGTGTAAACACAGACTGCAGCACGACAACACTGATGCGGGATTACTACATCGCCTTCCCTGTCTCTCTCACTCTCTCTCTCTTTCTGTTTCTCTCATCCACCCACTTTTAACGTTTTGTTTTGTCAATGAATGAAGTTGAACAGTTTTTTTTTACACAACTAAATTCCAGTACACTGGAAAGCATTGGACATTGACATGCAAAAAATTAAAGAATTCACTTCAAGTTTAGCCACACGCTGATTTGCAATCCCGATTTGGTGGCTGAGTAGAATTTTTATCAATTTAAATTGTGTACTTAATATATAAAAATGCACAATTACATACACATACACTGCACACATACACATGCAGCTAAACGCTAAAGCGTTCCTGCATACGAAGTATACATATATATGTAAGTGTGTATGTATGTGCATATATGTACATATGTATTTGGATGGGACGAAAACTAGCAATTTTTCACACATCAATTATCATAATCTTGACAGCTATTTCAACTTACATTTAATAATTATATATTTCCAACACTCTTGCACATTCGTTTTATAATATTGTACATTCGCAAATCAAACTACTATTATATAGAATTTTAATTTTTCACCAACGCGCACAATTAACATACACTCACATAGCAGAACGCGTCGTACTTCTTACTGGCATAGTGATGAACTAATATCGATTGTTTTGCCAACTAGTGTTGAATAATTCTTAGTGTTGTTGAACCGATTCCCAATTTATTACATATTAAATGAACTAGCTAGAGGTGCGCATCTTAGTTAAAAGTATATAGAACATTTAGGAATTGGAAACAGGAGTAGTATCAGGAACGATGGTCTTTAGTCGGTTGATGTAACTGTAATGGTATAATACTGCTTTTCGCTATATGGTAACTTATTAAACCTCGCTAATTATCAATTTAAGCTGGTAACAGGTGTTATTAATACAATCGATAATTGGATTTGCTTGCAACGTTATATTGTCACACATCTCTAAGCGCCGCACAGCTGTGGCCGCCTCGAATCTGGAAAAATGTCGGCAACATTATTGAAATGTTTTAATTTGGCCAAAGCTTTGAGCACAGTGACTTTTAAGAGCTTACTGACGGCAACACAAAAGCAGCCACCAACATGGAGGTTAGTTAAATAACTTAAAACAAGGATATCTCAACCCACGTGTATATCAACTATCGGCTCGTGTTTTGTTTTCATTCTTTTTGTTTTTACATAATACACAGCGCGGGTGCAGTTGGAGGTTTGCTGAAATGCAGTGTCCACACGACCAGTGTCATGCATCAGGAGCGTCAGGAACGTCTTATGGAGTTCTTTGACGATCGCAAGCATTGGACCGAAAACGAGGTGAAGGTGGGACGCGCCTGGAAAATTGACGAGCTGCGCATAAAATCCAACAAGGAGCTACATCAGCTGTGGTACATTCTGCTCAAGGAGCGGAACATGCTGCTGACCATGGAGCACGAGTGCAACGATAAAATGGAAGTATTTCCGAATCCCGAGCGCATCGACAAGGTGAAAATCTCCATGGAGCATCTGGAAACAGTTGTGCGCGAACGCAACAAGGCGTATCATCTGCTCGAGACGGGGGAGACGGGTGAACGGCCACAACAACAGGTGCACAACGCGTTCGGGCTGCGCTGTACTTACAAATCATGCGAGCACGCCCTGCCCCCCTTCATGAACATCAAATGGATCAAGTCACGCCATCAGGGCTACGGCGGTCGCGCCGTCCACAAATTCCTGCTGCTATACCGTGAGAAGCTATACAATGCCAAACGCAAGGCTAAAAAGTGAGATGGACAAACTTGAAACTGGATGTAGAAGTTGTTTATAACATTTCTATATTTATTTTAGTCGTTCACGCAATGAGGTCATGATGATACTCCGACGCAATCCCAACTTCAGCTTGGAATTGCTGAAGCGCAAATTTCCGGACGTGGACATCGAGAAGCTATGCAACAGCGACAAGGCGCGTGGTCATTTTGTACCTAAGGTGGATGCTTAGGATTTGTTGCATACAAAATAAACGTAGCCTATTATAATATATATTATAATCCATCAATTTAATCATCGAATTTGATTTTTGTGCCCTTGAATGCGGCTATTTTTGGCTTCATCTTCTGTTTGGCCACCCATGAGGGATGCATGCCGTCTACAGCAGTAACTGGAGTTGGATCTGCAGCAGCTGATGATGATGTTGTTGTTGTTGTTGTTTCAGCAACGTTACCTTCATCGCTAAACTTTATTTTCTTGCCTTTAAAACTGGCTATAATAGGCTTTTGCTGCTCCTTGGCCAGCCACGAAGGATGCCGATCATTAGAACGTGGGTTGCTGTTGTTGCTGCTTATGCTATAATTGTTTTTGCTGTAACTTTTGCTAAAGCTATTGTTATTGTTATTGTTATAACTGTCGTTATACTCAGGCTTTTTGGCCAACGGCTTGCGTTTGCGTTGCTCCACATAATGTTCCTCTGCATCGGACTCATTGTGACTATCGTCGGATAGCACAACTGCGCTCGATAGATACGGTTGCCCGGATTCGGTAATAAAAAACGGATCGACCACGTGAGTGGGTCTTTGTTTATCCTCTTTCTTCGATTTTTGGACTTCCCTCTGGGATTTCTGGCCTTGGTGAGTGAGCTTGGCCGTGGCTTGCTGGCCTGTCTCCTTCATTTTCTGATCCTGCAGCCCTTGCTCATCGGTTTTTTTATTCTTCTGCTTGACATCTGGCTGATTTATCTGCGTTTCTTCGGTCATAACATTGATTTTATGGTCAGCTTTAGTTGATTTCTCATTACGTTTCTTTTGCTTTACATTAGTTTTGAGCTTCTTCAAAGATTGCTCCTTTCGATTTGGTGTATTCGTACTCTTCTCCGTGCCATCTTTATTTGTTGGCTCAGCTTTTGTCGCACTTTCCACCACGCAAATGCCAACTGCATTTTCAATAACATTTGCCTGCACCGTGTTCCCTGCTGGTTGATGTTCCTCCAACCATTCCAAGCGATTGCGTGTTTGTGCCTTCTGCGCCTTTAGCTCTTGCCTTTTGCGCCGCTTCTCCTCGGTTCGTTCAAGTTTGAGGCGACGCTTGCTGGTCTGCAGCAGTTCGTCTCGCCAATCGGTGCTGCCAGCATCGCTTAGATTCAAGGCCTGCCGAAAAGCTGTCACCAGCGTCTGCAGGATTTTGCTCAACCCCAACATAGCGATTGCCCTTTCGTCTGGCGTGGCACGACCATTGGTCAGCACAGCCGTGTGCTTCTTGCTGTCCTCTTGCAGCAACAGAGCCCGCATTATTTCCATGTGTTTAAGCGCCTTCAGCTCGGCCATACATTCAACATTTCGGCGTAGTCGATCCTGGTGCTTTTTCTCGTTTGGTTGCTTCTCCTGGGCGTCCTTCAGTTTGCGCAACTTATTTACCAGTTTTGCAATGGTCTGCGCTCGCCCTTTTTGTATTAGTTTCTTGTTGGTTATCACCTGTTAATCAGTATTCGTAAGTTTGCGTTAAATCTCATAATTATTTACTTACCAAATTATTGAATTTCAATTTATCAAGCATTTTGTACCCGTAGTCAGAGCATGCTTCTTTTGCCCGTTGAATGACTATCGAAACCTCAACGTTATCGATAGTTAATTTCTTAAGTGTTGCAGGTGCACGAGAATAGATGACACAAAATTATATGTCAAAACATATACAAAATTATATACAAAACTTCTTGCAAGAATCCACATTAATTAAGCTTAAGGTTTCATTTGAAACGACTTAAATTAGCCATAAATTTAAAATATTTTACTTCAAACCAAAATATTATCGCTTGTGCATTCGATTATTTCTTGAATGGCCGCTCAGCATCAGTGCTTCACAACAGTAGTACACCCGAAGTTAGCCAACACTCACAAAATACGGCAATATAAAAAATTCTTTGTACAAGAAAACATAAACTCGTAAATTATTATTAAGCGAAAGAGTGTAATATTATAAATATTGCGTAAATACAATAGTGTTAAGCCCAGCATAAGTTCAAAGTTATAGCCGTTTAGTTGGAATTGATGTAAGAGGAAAAATTAAAACAAGGAGGAGCCAATTGAAGCGACAGCAACAAAGAAGGTCCGGCAGCATACATACATACATTCACACACACACACACACACACACACACACACACACACACACACACACACACACGCACACACATACACATGCACATATAGATAAGCCTGCACTCGCAGCTACAAGTCAATCAAAATATTAAATAATAATAAAGTAGACATTAAACAAAGTGTCGAATGTGTAGTCTAGTTCATAATTTTGGGCAATTAACTGAATTTAAAGCAGAATTTCGCGAACGCTTGAGTCATTGTTATATCTCTCTCTTCTTAGGCTCGCTGCATGTGTGCGTGCGTGCAAGTATGTGTGTGAGCGGCAAAGAAAAATACATAAGCCTGAACGCAGGCAAAGAGACTCTGACTCATATTAATTAATTCCTAATTATGAGGGCTTAATTAATTTTAATCATTTTTAATTATTGTATACATATCTCTTTTATTTGCAGTCGCCGCAATCTACAGTGCAACTCCCCAAATTTTTGAGTGTGGGACGAGGAACACACACACCAACACAAAAGCAAGCACCCACACGCACACATACATACACACATTTATAAGAATTACGACGACTGCAATTTGTAAACATCGAGACAAGCAACAAAACGGAGCGAACGAAGCCAAATGACGGAATACAAGCTAGTTGTTGTTGGTGCCGGTGGTGTTGGCAAATCGGCGCTAACCATACAACTAATTCAAAACCATTTTGTTGATGAATACGATCCCACAATCGAGGACTCATATCGGAAGCAAGTGGTTATTGGTAGGTATTAGAGCTGGGTAACTTAGTTCACAGTCATTTCGATTGAACCGGCTCATAAATCTGAACTACTACACATATTTAGTTGATCAATTTATTCAACTGTTGCATTCTGTTCAAATATTTGGTATCTTAACCTAAATAACTAAATGAAACAAATAGTTCATGATTGATTAAACAATTGCACAGTATGTAATAAATGAAATTACTAAAAATAAACTATTAAACTAATTTAGTAAATTTAACTAGAATGTAAAATGTAAAAGGTAAACAAAACCAAAACTTTAACTTTTCTAGACGGTGAGACGTGCTTGCTGGATATTTTGGATACCGCCGGCCAAGAGGAATATTCGGCCATGCGTGATCAGTATATGCGTACCGGTGAGGGTTTCCTGCTGGTGTTTGCGGTGAACAGTGCTAAATCTTTTGAGGATATTGGCACATATCGCGAACAAATTAAACGTGTCAAGGATGCCGAGGAGGTGCCAATGGTGCTTGTGGGCAATAAATGTGACCTGGCTTCATGGAACGTCCAAAACGAGCAGGCAAGAGAGGTAAATACGGGTCCATGAAATCTATGAACATTCCTAACTTAAGCGTCTGTGTCCCCTTCTAGGTGGCTAAGCAATATGGCATTCCATATATTGAAACATCAGCCAAGACGCGCATGGGTGTCGATGATGCATTTTACACATTGGTGCGCGAAATACGCAAGGATAAGGATAACAAGGGACGAAAAGGACGCAAAACGAATAAGCCGAATCGTAGATTTAAATGTAAAATGCTCTAAATTGGCGCCGCATGGGTTTTCTATCATTTTTGTCATTAACGCCTGTCCGGTTTATGCGTGTGTATGTGTTTGTGTGCGTGCGTGTGTGTGTCCTGTGTGTGCCAGGATCTTGTTAGACGCGCATCATCGAACAGGCAATCAAATGCATGACTTTATATTATTTGTCGTATTTGCGACTTTTTTAATTTACGCATACCAACACATACATACATACACACACACACACACACACACACACAAACACACAATGCGCGTGTAAGCTTGGTGCAATTGATGGGAGGATGAACAAAATTGTAATTAATTTAAGCAACGTAAAGTTTTATTGTATGTCAAAAATCATTTTGTGCAACATGTGTGTCGTTTCAAATACTTTGCGGCGCCTCATTTTTCAAGATTATTAATTATGTGTACAAGCATTGAATAACTATGAATACTATTGTAACTGCCTTGGTTAAGCTGCTGCGACAGCGCATTTTGATAAACATTTGTTTGTTTTTAGCGAGCACGTATCTAAAACAAATACGAGAACTCTATGTTAATTGTGTGTACCGTGCTTAAAACGATATACGATATTTGTATGTAAATGAATTATTTAGATTTCGGATATGTTTTTCTTTTTTAACTGGTTGGCTTTACAATTCATATATATATATATATATATATGGAGATATAGTTTGCATTCATAAACACACAAATACATACACTCACACGCACAAACAGAATTCCATTAGAAATTTCCACAAAGAAAAACAACAAAAAACAATTGCAAATTTAAAGCTCACTGTTCTTATATATTTTTTGTGGTGCTAAATTTAAAAAATTCGATAACAAGAAATATCAGCACAAATTACTGTATTGATTTATTTAAAAGAAATCGACAATTTTATGTTTTCTACTTATCTAACTGACCCGGTCGATCAGTTAACTAGCTTATGCAAAGCTCTATTTTGATTAAAACCACCCCGAAACCGAATCGTGTCTATTAGCACATATATACATCATTCAAATGACTTTACGCAGCCAACACACGAATAAAATTTAACAGATTATAAAGAGCTTTGCGTAAGCTAGAAAAACTTATGTAGCAGATGCTGCATTAAGCTACATGCAGCCAATTACATATATAGTTTGCTTTAAGCTTTTTATACAAACATAAATTAATATTTATATTTTTTTTGTATTCATTTTTGCCATACAAAAAAGGAAAGTAATAAATCAATTGTGTGTACTATTTAAAAACTATGTTTTCTTGTGTTTCTGCTTTTTGAGACCAATATAGCACTTATAATTATGACATATTGTTTGTGGTTATTATTAATGTTATTAGTGGCTTTTAAATAACAACACTTTTGGCGTTAAAATACTATGAAGCTGGTCCATTTCGTTTCCGGAATGCTCCCATTTTGGATTATCGTATTCATCAAACGGCGCATTTGTCAAATATAAAATTGTTTCGGCAATATGAAAATATTTTAATTCATCCGGCAGCAATAGGCGAGCTTTCATTTGATTATCGGAAACCGTGTCTTCATGGACACATTCCAAAATAGATTTCAGTGCAGAGTTCAAAGGAAGTTTCATACTAAAATACATGAATATAATTTAACAAAATGAAAACAATGGGAACTATATAATATAACATTTTACCTGCTCTTCTTTGATTTATCCAATAGTCTGCGCAGTACCAGTTTCTGAAACATGTCAGTTTCTTTTGTGTGTAAATCAATAGGTGTTATCTGTTCAGAAATTAACTTAAGCGCTTCTTCCAGACGTTCCAATTGTACGGAATCCCAATTTAACACACAATAGATGTGCACAACAGATACGACGGACGCTCGTTCATCGGCCTGAAGGCTGCTCAGGGTCTTCAGTTTCTCTATTAGCAGTTCAAATGATGGCAACTGTGTTGCCACCAAATATTCATACAAATATCTTATATTCAGGAGATTCCTCGGCGCAAACAAGGCAGTCCACAGCCGATCCGACCAAAAGCCGTTGTGGTTATATTTTGAATAAAGTGTTCGGGCAATGCGCATTTGAAGTCTGTGGTCTTTCGAGTTCACTGCGATATCCTTTTTGGCGATTTCCTCGTTGAGTGTCAACAATTCATTATAAATTTCATATTTATTTAATTCGTCTTTCATATTAGCGACATATGTTATATAGTTGTTTCGTTTGATATGATCTATTATATTCCATGTCGATCGACTGTTTAAACATGCGGCCTCAATACTTTGAAAATAATATTATAATTAATGAAAATATTTATTATAATTAATGCGATGTAGAACAGTTAGCTTCAAAAGATTTTCTAAAACTGTGGAATATACGGACTTGGCTAGATACATAGCTATAAGCTCCAAGACGTCTCCTCCTAAGGGCATAATAATTGAATAGAACAACAACAGCAAACTTACCGGTCAACTCCAGTTGGGGTTTCACCCCCAAGTAATCCCTTGAGTAGCGTAGATCGCAGCGGAGACTGTCCAGCATTCAAAATTCCCGAAAGCTCCCAGCCGCAATTTGAATTGGCAATCATTTCTTCACAAAGAGTTTTCTTAGTCGTGACATCCATATATTTAGATACATAGCCTAATATTTGTCCAGATCTAGATAAGACAAATAAATTTGGTTAAATTGATTATGAGCCCAAAAATTCAATTGGGAGTATATAATCTGTTTTCATTTTAGATAGATTACTAATGATCACATATAAAGATCACAATTTTTTTTAAATACTGGGGGCGTGATAAATTAATTAGACCCTACAGCAACGTTTTTTTCCTATTTGGAAATCTTTTGTAGCCCCGTTTAAATACTTACATAAGTAAACGTCTAGAATACTTTTTTAACTGCATCAATAAAGCTTCAACTATTTTCCCATCCGGCAGCGCTTTGTTATGGCGCCCCAACAGATCTGCCAATTGTTGCAATGTGTTAAATGTGCCATTCTCCAAGATTTGAACGGGCTCCAAATGGAACTCTTCGAGTTGGCTCCAATCGCGGACATGCTTTTTAAGAAACAAATCGACGCTTTGCTGCCTGACAAAGAATTTGTCCTCATCCGTTTGGCAATCAAGCTTGTGTATCAAATATTCTTGCAGATCCTTATAGTCGACGATCAGCTCGATATTGATATCATACGCAACACGATAAAAATATTGGGCCTCATCAAAATTATGCAGAACAAAGTAAGCGGGAAGACGCCACCAACCGTGCCAAGCTTTTAGCATATTTTCCAGTTGTCGCACCAACCCCAGAAGTGGCTGCCACAGATAGTTGTTATCCTGAGGATTAGAGAGCATTTCGTAATTGCTCTTAGAAAAATTCACAATTTCTTCGCTTATGTTTGGGCAATTGTCGATAATCGTCTCTAACAAAAACAACGCGTAGCTACTGACAATGCCATCTTCGTGGTAGAGCGCTCTGATAAATATCATATAATTGGCCAAGGACAGGTTCTCGATGGTGACCTGCAAAGACAAATGTGTTAGAAAGGGACAAGTGAAAGTGATCTAATGGGCGGGACACATTCATTCAAATTTCTTTACATTCTTAAATAACTTAAAGGGTAATTACCCGTCACAAAGTAAAATAGAGTATATTGGACTTATGCAATGTCGGACTGCCAGCTAATGCAGTTTAATTCGACTTGATTTATATATTCAATGGAACGCACCTTAAAGACCTCACAGATGCGTTCACTGGCATTATTGCGTAAAAGTGTATTTTTCAATGCCCAAACGTTGGCACACAGTTTCAGCAGAAGCTCCTTGGATATTTGCGGCTGCGTTTTGAACTGCAGGCAATCTAGCCATCGGAGCAGAGGAACTCCCAGCCAGGCCACCTCGCTGAACGATGTCAAAAACTGATCATCATCGACATGGGAAGCAAGTTGGAGCATCTTTTGCTCGGGCAGAGCGTAAACCTCAAAGTTGTGCAGCTCTAGATGATTCGTGGCTGCAAGGAACTCGGTCAGCAGATTGGCCGCACTCAGTTCAGCAGCTGTGAAATGATCCATGATGAATTCGATGCTGATGCGCAGCATTGGCATATTATTGTGCTGCAGCAATCTGATGTAAAGCAGGCGCATCCAATTGCCAGCCTTGCTCTTTTCTTTCCACAGCGATAACTGAGCACCGCCAGAGGTTTCCTCCACGTCCAGGCATTCCATTATCGTTATACGGGCAAATAAATCCAGCTCGTTCCCTTTGCTCGGGTCCATTAACTTATTCAGCAGCAAAAGTCCAGCTCTGCGCTCCTCGAAAAACTCAGATTCAAAGAGCATCTCCAAATGGGTGAAGAACTTTGAAGATGATACACGCTCAGCTCCCAATTCGCGCAAAAAATCGCCAATGACCTGGGCAAGTATTCGGCCAGTTTCCGGTTGATGCTCGTCGTTAGAACATTTTGAGCAGAGTTTATTCACTGAGAACATAGTTTAGATTATTTCGAAAGTGTCAACATGTTCCATCTGGAAACTTGCCTGCGTCCGGAAAGTGACTCGCCCACATTTGGACGCATATCAACAAGTCAGTGACCAGTTGAGGATCGTAGATCTGCAGTTCATCTTCTTTTTTGATATCGGGTATTGCTGTTATTACTTTTTGAAGCAATGTCAAGGCCAATTTTAGATTTTCACTGCTGTTGGTGTTCAGTAAATCGCGGATGAATCCTAAGACTCGCTGTGTGGCTTCTTTCTTGGTTATATCGACGAAGTCGAGTAGAATATCTATTATTTCCTCTGACTTGGTAATTCACTTGACTGTTTTCTGAGTTTGGGTTTCGTTGGGCCTGTGATCATTATTATCCTGCAAACCAGAGCGGTTAATGCGTAAACTACTTTATATAGGGTAAATAAACTTACCAAATGGCTAGTATCGTTATCCTTTTTAGATTTTTAATGCTAAACGAGTTCAATAGAACTCTGTTTATATTATTCATTTATAAGAGCCAGCCGTAGTTTCGAATATTTGAAATAGTTCGCTAATGATTTTCACAGTATGTGGCAGTTAATAGTGCTGTTCAGTTAGTGCTATTCGGCGATAAAACAAAAGAGCAACAAAACTCATTGAATAACATTAATCAATGGGCACAACTTGTAGCTGTTACTTCTTACTTTTGTTTTGTGTCTTGTTTTAATTTCACAGCAAACATACCGCTCAGCAGGAGAGTTTACCGTGGTTCAATTTAGTAAGTTCGTTCATTCGAGCCGTTTATGGTTCGTTTAAGTTCGATTATTATTTGTTTGAGTTCGATAATTATTTGTTTGGTACTTTGGAGTCCCAATATCGTTATATTTATTCTTAGTGCCAATATCGTTCAGTATGTTTAAATTAAAAATTATAGGTTTGCAGAAGATATTTTGTTCTTTTTTTCCGCAATTCTTAAACTTGGATTTTTATTAAAATTTTATTGATTGCCCTTTCCTATTATTATTATTACTATTATCTTTTCTAAGATCTATTCATAATTTGCACAGAGAAAACATTATTTAAAACCACACCTAATTAAGAACTAGTTTTTCTATTGAAGTGTAAATTGTTGCTCTTCGTTGCTAGCCGCGAGTACCACGGTCTCTGGCGTGGTGGGTGCTCCCAGACGCACCCACTCGCGTGGCAGGCCGGCATCCTGCCTGGAGGATTGGATGGCATGCTG
>SCDY01001193.1:611-64881 GCA_004143825.1 Drosophila micromelanica
TATGGGGTCGGAGATGCTTCCTTCTGCCTGTTACATATATTTGCACAAAACCATTATACCCTTTTTTACCCATTTTCAATGGGTTCAGGGTATAAAAATAGTCTTTTTAATATTAATAAATAAGTAATGCACATGTTAGTTTTGCATACCTGCAGCTCGCGCTCCAAACGCTGGCACTCCGCTTCGGTTTCGAGGGATTGCTTTTTGGTGAGATTCAGCTGAGTCTCTAGGGCAGCTTTGGCTGCACGGAGTTCGTTGTTTGCGCTGATCTCACAATTGAGGCGCTGTAGGATGTCCTCAATGCTGCGCTCTGTGGCATGCTTAGCCTCTTGGCTGGATTTACCGGAGCTAATCGATTCGTCTAGTTCGGTGCGTATGTTTTGCAGCTCGAAAGTCATGCGGCGATGCGTTTCCTGCGACTCCCGTAGCTTTTGCCGCATCTCCAATAGCTTCTGCTCATAGTTCTCTGTTAGCTGCGTCCTTTGCTTTTCATGGTTTGACTCGGCCTTGACGCTTTGCTCTTTCAATTGCTTTAGCATTTCCTTGTAGTTCTCCAGCTTGTCGTTGAGATGCTTGCACTCATCGCTTTTCGCATTAAACTCCAATTCACGCGCATCCAACTTTTGAATCGTGCAGGCCAGCTCTCGTTTTTTCTCAGCTAGCTGTTTCTCGTATCGCTGCTCGGAAGCGATTTTCGCCTCCTCGTACTTTTGCCGATTCAGACGCAACAGGTCAGTGATTGTGGCCTCCTTTTTTGACCACATTTCTTCGTCAATCTTAGCTGAGCTCTGTAAAGTTTTAATTTGAGTCTTGCAGGTGGACAGCTCCATAGTTTTTTCCTTGATAATATCCTGTAGTTTTTTAATTTCCACTTTGGCTTCAAGAACCACCTGTGATTTGCCGTCGGTCTGCTTCACAGTTTGCTGCGCCCTTAGCAAATCCTGCTTTAGCATTGCAATTTCAGTTTCACGAGATTTTAGCTTTTGCTGCAAGCTCCGCAGCTTCTCCTGCAGTTTGGCAGTGCGTGCGGAGTCAGACCCATCGGATGCGCAGTAATCATTTTCCATGTGAACGAAACTATAGCCAATAAAAGGTAAGTCCTTGCCACTGAAATCGTTCGACTTCATATTCGAGGTTAATGACTTCTTTGCCTGCTGTTCCCGGCGGGCCTTGTGCCGAATTCCATCCTCAAAGTTCGAGATATCGTCATCCGACTTGATTGTGGGTATAATGGGCGGCACCTGCGACCGCACTGTGCTCCACTGGATGTTTTCGAAAAATGGATGTTTAACTATCTGATCATAGGACAGCCGACTCGTTGGGTTCGTGACCAACGCTCCGATTAGGTGCTTCAAGTTGCTAGAGATTTTCAAATCAGTGGGAAAACTAATTATCTTCTTCATGCGGCTATCGTCACAGTGCGAAAGTATCTTTGAGTATGTCTCATGCACGTTATCCTCATGGAACGGCGTGATCTCACAGATGAGCTCATAGCCAATTATTCCCATGGACCAGTAATCGCAGCTGACCTGTTAATCAACATTTTAAAATTTTTGAACATGTCACAAACAGCCATAAATACTTGCAAATTATTACAGTTACATTACAATTATATATTTAACAATACAACAAAATAAAGCTGTTCTAGTTTGGAGATATCATGACCCAGCTGCGAACCGACCGTTCTTGCTTCTTCTTTACTCAGTCTCACACTATAAAAAGTGAAATCCTGAATACTTTCCCACTCTCTATGACGCACTCGGGACGCTATCCAAAAATATATTCTTACTCAATACATAATATACGTTAACGTACATATGATGTCTTAAGCTCTAATAGTCATTGAGGTATGCTCGAACCGGGTAAGACCGATAATTATTTTAAGAAAAGTAGCGTATAAATTTTAAACGTTTAAGTGACAACTATTCGAATGTATGTTATACAACTACCAGACCAGATTGAGACATCGTGAACGGACAGACTGATATGCTTTACTTATAATTTTAAATTGTTTGTAGTTCAGAGGCATTTGAATTTCATACAGTTACACTCACGTCGTGCATGGATTTTGATAGTTTATAGGTGGATATTGTCTGCAATAGCTCCGGCGCAATATAATCTGGTGTGCCAACAGGCGACAGACTTAACACATGTCCGTCCCGATCCAGTGCAGCAGCATTGCCAAAATCGGCCAACTTGATGTGACCAAAGCGATCGATCAGAATGTTCTCCGGCTTAATGTCGCGATGAACGTATCCCATGACGTGCAGTGTGTGCAGAGCCAACGTCAGTTCGGCCAAATAGAAGCGAGCCATGTCTTCGTCGAAGGGTCCGTGACGCGACATAAGGCTGAGCAGGTCGCCTCCAGGCAGATATTCCATGATCAAGTATAGGTTGTCGTTGTCCTGTGGAAAATACAAGGAAAATTTAACAAATGCACATTACGATTTTCCATCTTGAACGTACCTGGAAGGCGTACTGTAAATTGGTAAGCCACTCCGAGTTGCGTTGCGACATTATGTCGCGTTCCACTTGGGATGTGGTCACCATGGATTTTTTAATCTTCTTCATAGCATAAACATCGGATGTTTGGCGCTCCAACACTAGGTGGACATTGCCGAAATAGCCCTTGCCAATGAGAGCCTTGATAACAAAATCATCGGCATTAACCCGCAACTGGCGGGTTTCCTCAACAATGGGACGAACTAAAAGCCAAGTTAATGTAAGTTCAAGCATAATGAAAATTACAAAAAGAAAAAGAAAACTTACATTTATTTACAAATTCGGCTATGTTGCGGTCGCGCTTTTTCAATGACTCCTTGTCGCACTCATTGTACAGCAGACAGAACGCGTCCAGCAATCCCTCTCGGCAGATGGCCTCCGCGACAGCTGCACTTGCGGTATTCAGAGGCACAACGCTGCGTCTCGATGCACTCGTAGTAGGTTTTTGCACGGCGCCAACTCCTTTGCCGACTATTAGATTGTTAAGTCGCGTTGTGCGCACACTAATTGGATCGCGTTGTGGTGGCATATTGATTTCGTTTAATTAAACAATATGCTAACAAATACTATTTGGTTGATGCCATTTACAAACAACAAAAAAAAAAAAACAAGCGACGCCTAGCACAGAATCGGACGTTTGAACGTTAAACGCGGCGACAAACGCAGGGCTGCACATGAATGTGCCAGTGTTGTCACGGCTGCAAAAACAACTAGTAACTGATGCTGTATAAATAACTGGGCATATGTAAATATTTAGGAAAAATATTTGCTATCATTTATTATTTACTTAAAATTGGTTAACAATATAAAAAAATTTAAAAATGTAAATTGTATGCGCAGCCATTTTATATAATGCAACCCCAGTTCTCGCTGTTTTGCAACACTGCATTGGGTAGCGAGTGCTGATGCTCGTTCGATTATCTTCCACTTTCGACGGGTAGGTTTTTGCAGACGGAAGGTGAAAAAATTTTCCACATTACGAATTGCAAAAATTGTAAATTTTGATTAATTTATTCATTTATTTTGATTGAATTTTCTAATTGTGTGATCTATCTCCATCGTATTGAAAATCTGCCTATTGAAAGTTGCAAAATTGAACATTTGCGCTAGAACTAGAAAGTTATTGCGTGCTTGTCAACGTCGAAAGGTTGAAACTGCAGCGCAGCAGGCAACACTCGCTCGGAAACGGGGCAACGTCGCGCTCGCTATAATTGTTTGCTTTACTTGATTATTCTGTTCGTCGACGATTGTCGGCCGTAAGCAGAAACATTTTGTTAAAATTGGTGAAATAAACATTTTGTTTGATACGCGAATTATATAGTGGTGATTATAATTCGAATCCATCATGAGTGGGGGACTACCGGAGTTGGGCTCGAAGATCAGCCTGATTTCGAAAGCTGACATTAGATATGAAGGCCGCTTGTATACGGTGGATCCACAGGAGTGTACTATTGCCCTGTCGAGTGGTAAGTAATATACGAAATATATATATATATCGTTATGTATGTATTCTGATACATTCGTATTATTTTCCTTTTAAACATGTGCACATACTTGCATACATACACACACGCACATATAAATATATATATAGATGTGTAATGTATGTAATCTGTGCTGTAAAACTAAAACGGTAAAATGCAAAGGCGGGTGCTAAAAAGAAAATGGTTTCTTCGAAATTTTTTGTTCACGTTTTTGGCTGCTTCAGTTAGTTTTTACAGTAATTTGCTGCTCATCGCGCAAAGAGCGGGCAGAGACACTCGGCAGTAGCCAACTCGCTCTCCCACTCACTCGCTCTCGTGCTTTTTGTTTGTCATGTTGTCGAAGCTCAGATGCTGTCGGCACACAGATAGAGCTTCGGGTTGTACAGTGTTGCTCTTGCATCCCCATGCACGCGCAAAATTACATACGCATGTATATATGTATATATATACATATATATATAAATATATTTAAATTGTATGTGTACGTATGTATGTACGTTTACATCAAAATAAATACATGTACATGAAAGACAGAATTTGTGCATGTGGTTGCAATTTTTCTGGCAAAACCAATTTTTCGCGCCAGCACCAATTAACGGATTATGTGGCATCGCCCCCTACAGCGACTACCGTTAGCAAGAGCAGCGATTAAAATGTAATAAGGGAACTATGTATATAATTTAAATTAGGCATGCACGCGTGATAATAACGCACGATCACATAATATATTGAATATGAAAGGTATGAGTATTTTACATATTTTTTACATTTAAAACGACTTGCTTTAATTATTTTTTAAAAAAATTTGATTTAATCTAAAAAATTAAATAAATATTAATTATTTGTCAGGGTATGTAGAAAAAAATGTTTTATCTCTTTGCAAAATATCAGCAAAACTTAAAATGAATGCTGTACTAATACATTTGTTTTCCTTTGTATGTAATTTACATGGATAATTACATTTTGAGGTTATGCTAATAAATAATCATGCCTAACTATAACTATATAATATACATATATGCATTTGTTTTTGTTTTTCCCATCAGTGCGATCCTTTGGAACAGAGGATCGCGACACACAGTTTCAAATAGCACCGCAGTCGCAGATCTACGATTATATCCTGTTTCGCGGCTCCGACATCAAAGACATTCGCGTAGTCAACAACCATACGCTGCCGCATCACAATGATCCGGCCATAATGCAGGCCCAGTTGCAAAATGGTCCCCAGGTAATGCCACAGCATTTCCCAATGAATGCGCCACCACAACAACAACAACAACCGCAGCAGCAACCACAACATACTGGTCCATCGATGACTGGTGGCAATGGAGGAGGTGCACCAGGAGCACCAGGCGGCGGTGCTTTTGGTAATGGCAATCCATTCGGTGCTTTGGGTGCACCCAGTTTGGGCCCAGGTTCTTTGGCACCTGGTGCCGGAGCACCCGGCAATGGAGGACCGTTTATGAATTTAGGTGGCAATCAGCAGCAGCAGCAACAACAAAAGCCTCAGCAGCAGCCAAAACAAAGTAAGTATATGCAAATCACACACATCCGCACACTCTTATAGAGAGCCATTAAATAAGTTCAAATAATTTAAGTTGATATTTTAAACTATTTATTTATTTATTATTACTGGAATTATTTATTGGCTTCTATACTTTACAAACACACACAATCACACCATTAATTTCAACATATATGCACGTTCCCGTCTATATTTAAAGTTTCCGTTTTAGATATGCTTGCAAGCGCTTCGCGTTCTACAACACCTATTAGCCTCATTATCAGTCCCACGGCCGACCTGACCCAGCAGCACTCCCAGCAACAGCAACAATTACATCAACAGCAAAATTCTGTACAAGCTCTCAGCGGCGGTATTGCGCGCGATGCCGGACATAAGCGCCAAAACCACCAGCAGCAGCAGCAGCAACAACAACAGCAGCAGCAGCGAGGAGCAAACAATATGCAGCAACAGCAGAGGAATAACCACAACAACCATAACGATTTCTACAATCACCCCCATCCCCAGCAGCAGCAGCAGCGCGATCGTCGTGATTCTGGTCGTCAAATGGATAATAATTACAACAACTATAATAACAACCAACGTAATCGTGGTGCAGTGGGCGGTGCCATGCAACAGCGTGGCGGTGGAGGAAATGGCGCATGGAATATGCATCGTGGTGGTCCACAGAATTCCAACAATATGATGATGCGCGGCAATCGCGGCATGGGTGCACGTGGCCCAATGCGACCCAATCAGGTAAATTTGTCATTTACATACCTGGTATATATATAATTTATGATTATAAAGGTCATGTAAATGAATTGATTAAATAGTACAAATTGGTACTTTTGAGCTTCAGCCTGCTGTTAGTTTTCAGTTCTGTTATCTATCTGTTGACCTACATTTGATCCTTCTTGATAATATCTAAGTTGTATAACAATAAATCATGTTATTTTTATACTTGTATTTGCCAAAGTACAGTCTGTCTGTGGGCACAACATACTACGATATTTATACTACTCGTAATAAGACCATTCTCAAATTATCATGCGGAATATTGCCTATTGAATATTCTGATTCTGTAGTTGAAATTGATATTTAATGTGTAAATCTTTTGTTTATTTTTAGCAGGGCTATCGCCCACAATCGGCCAATCAAAATAAACCTCGCAACAAGATCAAATTTGAGGGCGACTTTGATTTCGAGCAGGCTAACAATAAATTCGAAGAGCTGCGATCCCAGTTGGCGAAACTCAAGGTGGGCGATGAACCCAACAATAAAACCACAGCTACAACAACAACCACAACAACAACAACAACTTCTAGCACTACTGATCAGGTATTTGTTTGTATTTTTTTCTGCCTTTTTTTTGGGACCGTCTCAACTGTGTTATTAATTAATCTTCATTTAATATTGAATTCTACGAAAACTTGGTTTACACTTAACTCCAATTTATACAATACACAAGAAAAGATATCAGAAAGTATTTGTTCGACTCGGACTTAATTGTTATCTCTTCAAATTTATACAGTTAAATGGAGAGACCGATAAGAAAGATGATTCTGGTAACGAGACTGGTGCTGGCGAGCATGAGCCTGAGGATGAGGACATTCATGTCGGTTACGATAAGACCAAATCATTCTTTGACACCATCTCGTGCGAAGCTGCTCAGGATCGCAGTAAGAATAAGAAGAATGACTGGCGTCAAGAACGTAAATTGAACACCGAGACATTCGGAGTCTCCTCCACTAGACGTGGCAGGTAAGTTGCAAAAATCGTCCTTTTCTATCACATGAAGCCATTTAACAAGTTACATTATATACATAGCTACCGAGGGCGCAACCATTACTACAACAATGGCAACACGATGGGTGGCGGTGCAGGCAATGGTGGCATGAATTCTGGCTACGGCGGTGCACCAGGCTATAATCGCAATAACTATCGCATGGGCGGCGGCGGCGGCAATTATCGCAACCGCAGTAACAATCGTAACAATAATGGCGGCAATCGCCAAAATAACATAACCAATGGAAATGGCAGCGCAGCCGCAGCTCTGAAAGCTGCCAACAATGTAGGAGCTACCGGCACGGGCAACAATACGGACACCACGGCATCCAATGTCGCAACAACGAAGACGGCCACGTCTACGCTTGCAGAGCAGACGCAACAGGTGGCGGCAGTTTGTAAGTATTTTATTAAACAATTCAGTGGATAAAATAGTTCAATTTTGATTTTCCATCCATTATCTATTAATCTTGTAGCTCAATAATGTCGTACAAGTGGAGTTCCCTTGCCTAACTTTACAAAATCTGAAAACAGTCCTACTCATTACAAAGCTAGTTACCCGAAAGCAACCTAATCAAGCGACCGATCGACGACAAAAAGGCTCTTATCATCATGAAGAATCGAGTTATGGATCTAATGGCATAAACAAAATAATTGTAAAATTTTACTTAGTGTTGTAACGCTCATGACGTCCTGCGCGCACTCTGCCCGCCCACCGTGCTGCTTTACTATTCAAATGATCGAAGACGTTCAGCAGCCATATAATAGGATTTGTGTAAATGGCATGCTTTAAACGTCCCTAGGAAGGCAGCACTTGATAATAGTGAGAACATACACACCTCTACATATATATAGTAATAAATGTGAAGAAAACATTAAACATAAGTCTATGAAAAGTTAAAGAAAAACTCTAGGAGTCGCAAATTATGAAATTAAAGGAAAAAAAAACAATTAAATCCATGAAATTCCCAACATTAATAAAACAAAAACGCAATTAACATGTTTATATTTTAAAAGAGAAAGTCTACAACTATACTTAATGTGGGCATAAAACATAAATAAATTAATTCAAAGCGTTACTAGCATTTAAACTTTTTTAAGACAATTTTAATGATGGAGAAAATGGAAAAAAATGCATAAAAATTACAATTAGCAGCAACACGTACATATATTGAACACAAAAATTGTAAAAATAAATCACCTATCAGCAGTAGTGTGGGCAACAAATAAATTTACTTAAACCCATTGTTTATATAAAAAAAGCAGAACAATTATAATGTGTCTTTGAGAGATTAGTTCAATTTTCGATAATTTTCAGTGTCTATAGCCAAAACTGTCTAATAGTGTGTAGTATGCGTTTCATGTGGGAACTAAAGTATATTTTTAAATTATGCTACTTAAATATATATCAACACCTACTGTGTATTTAGCTATAGCCTTCAACACACGCAACAGCTAAAAAAATTAAATATTCTGTTTCCAGGAATGCACAATAATTATCTCATTATACCACAATTTTAGTTTAAGGCTATTCATTGTCAGCGACGCATTGTGGATGTTCGCGCGTAAGATTCCGATATATATGATATAATTTTTTAACAATTTATTTTAAAGTTAACATTTTACTTAAAATTTGTATCGGTTATATGGAGTTGAACGGAGATATTACAAGATCACTCCATGGATTGTACATCAAAAATGTTTTTTTGTAAATGTTTCATATAAATAAGCCATATAATTCATATTAAATTCAGAGCAAAATAACTGTACGAGTTACTTTCATGACCCTTAAAGGGCTCTATGGGTTTTATCAATATCGACAAATGATTAGAAGCAGACGGACACGTTACTTGTTTGTTGAGCACAAATCATGTATGAAATTGTAACAAATAGTTTTACATATGTATCTGTCACTAATAAGTAAAGAAGCCAGTCATATTTTCCAATAGATAAACTGTATAAGCAAGAATCTTTAAAGGTCAAATCAAAGAAACAAAAAGAAAACCAGTATGTGTGCTTATAAATGATATATTTCAAACATATGCCTAATTTGAGATGACAGACAATTAAAATAGGAACATCAAAAACAAAAAGAGTACGTTTATTTCATATATCATGTAAAGGCCTTAAGATAAAGATTTAATAATTTGTGGGATTAGAGTGCTACGTATATACTCCAGCATATTCGATTTTACAGCAATAGCGATTCCGAAGATGGTTATCATCATTGCACTGACTGTAAAACGCTAGGATCACCGTTGGTTCTACAGAGTTTCGGTTTAAATATAGCTTTAAGCTGTCAATGCGATCGACTTTTTATGAATACCCTCTTTGTTCTTATTATTTAAAACAGCTGTTAAATGTAATTCATATATTTTTCCGATATTTATTTTTGTAAATCTAAAACGCTTTTCGTCTTACAGTTTTATTTGAATTTTAACATATTGAAATCGATCATTCTAAACCAAGAGTGTGTACAAATTATGGGAGAAAACTTGCCCCAACTGGCAAAATAATTTCAAAACGATATAAATAACATATTTATAATTTAAAATTAATTTTTTGAAAGAAGCGTTATTTTTTTCAAATGAATTATTCTATAATAAATAAGGATAGAAATAATTTTTTGAGATAAAATATTAATTGAATGTAGACTTGTATGTTAAATGAAAACCTAGAAGCGCATAGAATAGTTGTTTTGTATTTAGTATTAGAGAAACAGAGAAATCGCATATGTATTTATATAGATAGGATGAAGATGTAACTAATTTACTCAGTTCAAGCACTACAAATGGGCTCGTCACATCATTTGTCCCACAACCCCAATTCGCGCATTTTGGTTTGAAAATAACGCTCAAGCGAGTTGGCGCAACGATAGTACTCAGTGTCGGGCGAATTGTAAAAGCGACAATTTGAGAAAATACGTGCCATATCGGCCATAAACAAGCGGCGTGTCTGATAATAACCCTTTTTCAAGCGTTCGCCCATTGTTTTCAAGTCCATTGGGTATTTAATGTGATCGTAGTAGTCGGGCACCTCGGCTGCAGTGACTGGACGTAAGAAGGGCCATGCTGTGGCATGCTGACGCACCGATTGTAATACAGATGTGAAAGATGATGCTAGCTTTTCTGGATCTGAAGATTCTTCCAATGGACGAGATGCGCGCACTGGACGCATTTGTGGCTTCCAACCGATTTCCCTTAGACCGGGTATCGATTCAACTGGAATAGATGGCAATCCCTCCTTGAAACATGTCAAACCAGTTCTAATCTTTTGGACTTCATTATGACGTTGTGCAATGAGCTCCTTAAGAATTTCACTTTGATTCCGAATTACTGAAAAAAAGAAAATAAGTGTTTTTTCTTTTCGAGACTTCAACCTATAGCATTCCCAATGAACCTACCAGCTATAAATTGGGTATTCACAATACTTGGATGGAGTTCACAGTGCATCAGTGTGGCGCTGTCATATTCCTTGATATAACCGGCATAAACGGGACGTGCTAGTTTGATGTCTTTGGAAAAGCCCTGTTTCTTAAAGTAGCCAATGGCATCACAGTCGGCAAAGGTAAGCAGATGCTTAATGCCACGTTGAATGCTGTAATCCTTTAGGTGATTCATCAGATGCGTGCCATATCCTTTAACTTGCTCCGCCATTGTGACTGCACAGAATACAATTTCCGTGAAGCCCTGCGTAGGAAAAGGTCGAAAGCATATGCCACCAATTGGCTGGTTCTCCTTGATCAGTGCTAGGGTCTTGTGCTTGGTGTCGAAAACCAGCTGGCTGATGTATTCACGTGGCATTTCGGGCAGCTGGTGTGCAAACACAAGCTGCAATCCCAAAAGCCAAAGGATCGTTTGTTTATCCACTGGCTTTGTCAGTGAGTTGCCCACCACATGGAACTCTATGGCACGCTTCTGCTCTTCGGCTTTGACATTTTCGTCGCGCGACACATTGACGGGAAATAGGATTTCCGCTTTGTTTGTTGTTTTGGACTCCGATACCGATTTCATAGCACGCATTACAACGTCGGCTGGCAGGTCGTCTAAATTCTCACTACAGAAAGCAAAGCAGAAGTTTTGAATTGAAATGTTGATCTTATTTGATGTTCTACCAACTAACCTGCTGGCCCGCTCCCAAACCTCTTTCTTGGCCCTCTTATGGGCAGGCTCTCCCACGCTGGAGCGTTTACTACTGCCAGCACCAGTAGCAGCAGCAGCACCTGCAATTGGTATAGTGGCAGGCGGCGCCACTTCCTGATGGCGTTTCCTCTGTTGCATGACAAATGAATTTGGTGGCCTGTAGCTAGAGTCCCAAATAGGTGAATCATCCTTCAACAGTTCGGCTCGCAAGGCTTCCAAGAACTTTGGCATTTGCGTGATTATCGAACGCTTGTCCTCTGGAAAGCGATCCCGTTCGGAAATACACTTCTTTTTCAGTTGCTGCGACATATATTGGAAGACCGTGCGCAAAAGGGTTCGCCCAAATACCAAGGACGTTTCGAATTGCCGCAGGGAATTGCAAAAGGCGGGCACGTGGCAGAACACAAGCCATCGCGTATAATTGATCTTATAGGTTGAGGCGTCCTCGTGGGTCAGGGTGGCGTCGCCACGTCTCGCTGAAGGCGACTCAAAATTGTAATGGTTTAGGAAGTTAAGAAAGGTCTTGGCCACCTCCGTCATTGTTTGAAGCTCAGTCGGATTCAAGTGGCTATACTTATAGAAGACCAGGGAAAGGACAGCCTTTGTTATGCACGGCGACTCGAATGGTGGATCTCCTAGAGGGCCGCGAATAACAGCCTGCTGGCGTGTTAGGACGCACTGTCGGAGCAGCCTGAACAGATACAAGTAAACTTTCTTGGTATCCTCGTCCTCGACGCGCTGCATCGACATGAAAAGGTTTTCCATATCAATAATGGCACCCAGAAGGTCATCCATACTTGTTCGGGAAATTTCAGTCAAGTGCGAAATATGCGATCGCAGCGGATGGCGACAGCTGGCGTTGCGACACTCTTCACTCAGTTCCGGACAGTAGGAAGACTCTACATCTCGATGCCGGTTCTCCTGGGGCGTCTTCCAACCAGTGCAACGGCAGCCTTCGGCTTGGCAAGCTGAATACATTGAGAGCTTGGCCAGTTTCTGTGCCTCGGGCAGGTTGAACACCTTCTGCTTTCGCTGCTGGATACGCTGCAAGCTATTCTGGCGTGTACCTTCCTGGGCCGGTGGCACAGTTCCGCCTGTACCCGTTCCTGTACCCGTACCCGTTCCCGTACCCGCACCAGTACCTGTGCCCTGGGCAGAAGAGGAAGACGCGGCTGCTGTTCCGTTCGCAGATTGCTGCTGTTGCCCAGCGGCATTTCCACTGTTGCTATTGCTTCCATCTATCGGTTGGCTTTTTAGTGTTATTGCCGGACCGCCAGACATGGTTTTCAGTTTTTAAAAAAACTCCCTATTGAGTGCAATTTCACAATATGCGTAAACGCTGACGAGGGACGATGTCTCAAATAATTGTTATGGCGTATTAAGGGATGGCGAATATCAAAATGTCATGAATACCAAATTTTACACATCTTGTTTTAATATGTATTTATGTTTGTAAAATAAAAGATCGTTATTAGAAAATAATTATTTTACTACTTTATTTTTTATAAATTTAGAACACAAGCGCACGTTTGCAAATATGAGGTTGGAATTAATTCCATATGGTAGTAGCCGGAACCAGTGTGAATGGCATTAACAACATTAATATCGATAGATATCGATTCGAAAACTCAAACTGCTAACATGTCAGTAAAGAAGTAAACAATTCAAATGATAAATAAATAATGTAGATATTTGGAAAAAATATAATATAAGGATACAGTATTAAGGTGCTCGCTGTCGATATGATAAACCTGACGTCTGACGACATTGAGGATCAGCTTGATAACTTTATTGTCCGAAAGCCAACGGAGCAAACAAAAATATTTGAGCCCCTTCGAAAAGAAACAAAGAGTGGCCAAAAGATTCATGAGTGCGTACCGCTACTTGTGGCCGATATATTGCAATCGTGTCCAGACCCAGACGACGAACGGGTCTACAGGCTGTCCAATTCAACCGCACTGAACTATCGCACGTGTCTGGTCTATGCGTATGTTACGGGACACGGCGTCAATAGCAAATCCTTTTACAAGTACAGTGTCGACGATGGCACTGGCACAATGGAAATCAGTATTTTTAACAAACCTCGGGAGGCTGAGATCATCAAGTGCCTTTACAACGAAGCAAAGGCCCTGGTTGGCGGTGCAGAATCGCAGCAATATTCACAAATATCGGCTAGCATGACCCGACTCTTGGGCAAAGCCATGGAATACATCGATGGCTCTGTAATATTGCCCGGGCAAAATGTCCTGCTGTTTGGTCGGCCAAACAGTTTTAGAAACAAAATTTGCCTGGATGTTATCGCATTTACAGTGGACAACGAAAGATCCCGTAAACTTGAGATAGCCTTTGCCGACAATTTGATAGATTTCTACCACGGTATCGGGGCCACATGAAGCACAATTTGTATTTGTATATGATGAAATTTTACTGGTATAATAAAAACCCAAATTTAAAATATACATAATTTATGTTGTTTTTGCTCGAATGGCCGCACGCTTTCCTGTGACAGCTTGGAAACCAGACTTAATGCTAGCAACGGAGCACCGAGAACCGCAGGATTCGCACTGAAGGAAGAACAGACGCGTGTCCTTTTGCAATATTGTTTCCGGCGAGCGGCAGGTGTGGCAGGTGACATATTCCTTAATATAGCGACGAAGCACGTTCTCAATCTGCTTTGGCTGGAAGCGACCCTTGATGATTAGTTGTTGGTTACCATCCATTGATCCACTTGTGCCCAACTCGGCCAGCAAAAAGTCGAGAAGATGCTTGGGTAAGCGATGCAGTGTTTTCGCGATATCCATGAAATTAGCAAAGGATGTTTTCTTTGTGCCCACACGCAGCACCTGAGGTGGCCTCATTACAAACTTGGGTTTGCGACCAGCGGCCATGTCTGGGTTCTTGTCCAGAATAATTTCAAACACGCGTTTTAGCAACTCGTCATATGTGTAATCGCGATCGGAACCAGCCCAGGTCGAACTATTATCCTCAACTGAAAGTTAATTGGTAAACTTGCTTAAATAATGCACACAATATGCAATTTGATTGATTATCTTACAATTCTCTTTGTCTTCGCTTTTCTCGTCGTCTATTTTGTCGGCAAACAGCTCGTCCAATTCCTTCTTTTTGCCTCTCTTCTTCTTTTTAGCCATCGTAAAGTCCATGTCCAAATTGATCTCCTCTTCTTCAGGATCCTCGACTGTGGCTGCGGCAGTGACGTCGTCGGCGCCCTCTGCCAACGCTCCCTCCAGTTCGTCCAAATTGAAAGGCTTCTTCTTTTTCTTCTTCTTCTTGCCGAAGCTTTCTAAGTCGAGATTGTCGTCCAACTCGGCGGCTGTTGCATCAATGGGTTCCTCATCTTTGAGGTCCTCTTTCCTTGCTGCATCGTCCAGTCCCAAAGCGGCATCCAAGTCAAAAGTGGTCTTCTTCTTCTTCTTCTTTTTTAACAGAGTGGGATCGAAACCCTAAAAAATAAACACACATATTTTACAATTATTCAGATGGGCGTGTGAGCACACGAAATTTCTATGCGAGTTGGTGAAATGTATGCAAATGTATTTGGAGTCCCCATATGCGCCACATAACCTCACACATGGGAGACACACAATGTACGACTTGCTTGTATTTAATTGTTATCGACAACATTTACTAAGAAACTTACGTCTTCACCTTCCATTTTAGTTTTTTGTCCAACAAATGAGAGTACAATTGAAAATTTCTTTTATTTTAAGCAGCAAATTGCATCAGAAAATTTATATTTTAGTGACAGCAGGGCAGTTTGACGGCTTTGCTAAAGGGATGTTGATTTCTTATCGATATTGAAACGATAGCAACTGATGCATCAAACCAATTATCGGAGTCGTTCGCACTTGACGCGTTTTGGTGAAACAAGTAGGGTTAGCATATATCCATATTGTGCGTTGCTTTTATTGAAAAATATTAAGTTTGCGTACGATTACACAACAAATCAAAACGTTAAGTACAACTATTTCAGAGTTTGAAACATTTGTTTCTAAGCAATTATTTCTAAGAGACGTTAAATAGTTAGATATATTTGCTTATCTGTTTTAGACATCGCATTGGCTGGCAATATTCTTTTATCTATTGTGTGTATTCGATAAGTACTAGCGTACCTGTTGCAAGTAGTATTTTGAAGTATTTAAATTTAAAAAAAAAATCGAAAGCAATACAAAAATACCCGAATCATAGTATCTAATATAAAAAAAACATGCAAATTTTATAACAAACAAACAAATATCAAGAATTATTTGTAAACATAAAATTTTTTCAATGTAGCTCTTCTAATGTATCTATTTGTGAAGTTTCGTCAAATCTCATAGAAAGGAGTATTGAAATAAATACAACATTAACTAAAAGAATATTAAATTTTATAGTTTACTTCAAAAAATTAACAATATGTTTGGTATAAAACACTTTCTTAGTTTTATTATTTTATGATATTTGCATTAATTAAAGTACAAGACAATCGTTACAGTCGGATTTATCTGATAACGCAATATTCGTTCAAAGTCGATTTGAATCTAATAGTAGAGAGAAACCTTTAAACTATAATTTTATAAAATGGTGAAGTACATCATACTTAGATTTGTTACAAAAGTTTAGTTTTGGTTTAATACCTGACGCCGATAAACACATTCCATAAGAAATTACTTCAGCTGGCAGTGATAGACTACATCATTAAATAAATAAAGTCGATAGACTAATAAATTGTTTGATATTTTCATTATATATTTTACTATAAAAATGTGTACACTTTTGTACATACATAAAAAAAGTATACAAGACAGGAGACGAGGGGATTCACAAACATACGTAAAATATCTAATTGTCGTTCACAAAGCAACAGATATTTTTAATGGGGAAGCGTGTTCAATAAATATGAGTAAACAATGGTTATAGTGGCAGTCAACAATACTGTGATAACAGTCCACGTTATCTGTATTTTGGCAAGAATATAATTCGCTCGAGTTGCTCAAAAATCTCTACAAGTTGTAAGTACACAGAGATGCGAGCAGTGTATCTTAATATTGAGCACCGTCGACTAGAGTATTCTTATGTGCTTTAAGATTGCGTCTGTCACTTTTTGCATACATGAATTTACAATTTAAGCCGTTTTCAAATTGTAATCGTTGTAAAATACATATATATATAAATATATATATATACATATATATAAAAAACTAGTTTGTTAAACTAGTCTGAGAATTGAAATCGTTAAACAAACGGGTTCTGTTTAAAACATAACAAATTAATTACTAATGCGAATATTACTATATTATAAATGCATTTGCAAGTGACTGATTGAAATTGTATACTATAAGGCTGTTTTTATAGTTATTGTATATGCTCCACATAGTAACATAGGTTTGTAAATTATAGTCTGCTCATAAAGCACGCCGGGTAAATGCGAAATTGTGTGATTATGGATATACAAATTTCTAGCTTAAGAGATTGTAGGCCCGTTCTTTAAATATCGACTACAAGTGAGCATTGCTTGGATTTACTAAGTCCGGTCCGACTCCACCTGCAAGATTTTGAACCAATCGTCCCACCTCGTATGCCAACTGATGAGTATCCTAAAATTTGGACAATTAAAACAGTTGCTTTTACTAATAATAAAATGTGCATGCACTTACTTCTTTCGTTGAGGCCTCGGCGTATACTCGTACTACATCCTCGGTTCCAGAGGGACGTACGAAAGCACGCCCGCGTTTATAATTGGAAACGACTTTGTTTATTTCATCTTGCAGTCCCTCCGGCTTCACGCACACACGCTCTGCGTCTGTTGTTTCAATAACGTTTCGGTCCTGAACACGGATCTTGAGCAGTTGATTTGGCAGGTCAATATAGCTAGAAATCCAGTCTTTAACGTCCCAGCCCTTTTGGTTTAAAATCGTTTCCACCAATAGCATATCGGATATTGCATCCCCGACCGTTTCGTTGATGAGATCTATTACGAGCAATAAAGTCTCCGCTTTCGGTTTGGTTTTAGCAGCTTCGCCAATAACATTTTTAGCATTATCACTAAACACAATTGTGCCGTGGCCATTTGCCTCGAAGTACACGCCAATATCATATTCCAGTGCTTTGTGGTGCAAATGCTTAACGCCCGTTGGAACACATGAAACAGGCACCTTCAATTCGTTGACAATGTAATCCGTTGACGCCCCATTGGCATAGGCCGTCTGCACAAGGCCCAATCGCAAGTCTAGTTCGCAACTCTTAATTAAGTCCATTAAGTAGCCGGCGACTAGGGTGGCGATGCGATCCCCGTCAAGCAGTTTGAACTGCCCCGTTTCATCGGTAAAGAAGTAGACAACGCGATCAGCATCGCCATCGACACTAACACAGCGTGTAAAGGGTTCCACTATCGGCATGGATACCGGCGGTCGTTGCTGCACCTTGACGTGATCAGCTCCACACTCCTCGTTGATTTTGCCCGCTCCTACGCCTTGGTTAATAACCGTCACATCGAGGGAGTTATTCATGCGCTTGATAAACTGCAGCATTTTTCTGGCACCGACGCCATTGGCACCATCGAAGATTAGCTTGTTGCGATAGTTGCCATTTTCCAGCTGGCCATTGCGAAGCTTCTCAAATGCGGAAATGAGTTTCTCGTAGTAGCCCTCCTCTGTGGGCTTGCCATATGCCTCCTTTGTGTTGGCTGCCACCACGAAAAAGTGCATCATTGGCGTTGTGACTATGTCGAATTCACGTACGTTTCCCTTCAGTGCAATAACGCCATCCGCGACAGCTTTCAGCAAGCGCGGGCTGTGGTAACGATTGTCCATGCCGACGTAAACGTGAGAGCTTGATGTGATGTCAATTTGATTGTCCTTAATAATTTTTGCTACATGCTGCTCCAGTTCCTGATCGCTAACGTTAACTAAATCCGTGGCAATTGCCTCCCAGCTGGCCTCCAACATTTCACCCTTTGGGTCGATCAGTTTAACGCCATTGTCGGGCTCCGGATTGTGTGAAGCCGTGATCATAACGCCAATGACAGCTCCCTCACGATAACGGGAGCGTAGTGTGGCAAGAACACCCATTCGGAACATTACGCTGTCCAAAAATTCAGCCCTGGTTAAACGAAATATACGCAATTAATCTTGGGCTAACCACATTCATAGAATTTGTGTAAATGTAGCTGATATTAATTAATATAACCACTAACCACATAATGTATGTTGTGTGTTTAGTGAATTAGAGCACCCCGTTATCGTTGAACGAGGGTATAACGATTTTGTGTAGAAGAAAACATCGTTGATCACATAAAGTATTTTTATTCTAACTTAATACTTGAAGTTTTGTTTTTTAAATAAACACCAATAACCACCGAAGTTGTTCAGGGTATCTCGTAGTTGTGTACTCCCGGAAAAAGCACTCATACTTGCTTGTGGTGAAAATAAATAAATACAAATGCTGATAACGGCAAAATGTCTTGATTATCATTTGAAATGCATTCGTGCCAGACTTAAATGCAACTGTGAACACATACAAATGTAATTTTACAATTGTGTAAGTGCATTTAAACATTCTACGAATTGAACGCTTTCTCATTTTCTTGAAAAAATATTTTGCTTGAAAATTTAAAGTACTGATTCAAAATCTTGAAATTAGATATAATTCAATTTCAATTATATAAAATAAAATTTAATGTGTATGTATATGCATGCATGCATACATATACATTAGATTATATATATACATACATATGATTAATGTACCTTTAAAGGTGCATAGCCATTGATAAAGTGTATGCGTAAGGAAATTCTAAAAATAGATTGAAATGCCAAAATAGTGCATTGTCTTACTCATCTTCACCACTCCCAAAACATATGTACAATTATCTATATTTGTGTGTGTGTGAGTTAATTCGAATGGGTGCGGATCTATGAAGTAACTTATGTATTAATGTTGAGCATATTCCCCCACTCTTAAACTCACTTGCCGCGAAACCCAGCTGTTCCATATTGAATGGGCTCCTTTGACATTTTTGGGTACATTTCTCTGGCAAACGCGTAAACGGTACGCAAATTAATAGACATATTTAAACTGAATTGGTGACACGACTTCTATGGCAACCAAGATCCTTGCGATTATTATGTTGAAACTCCAACCAGTCGTAAAACTACTTTCCGATTTCACGTTGTTGTTGTACTGAAAGTAGCCCATACAAAACTGCCTACAAGAAAGCAACGCGTGTCAGTACCAGCTGAATGGTAGCAAGAAGAAGAGAAATGCCAATACCAATACAGCGCTTACAAACGCAATTCTACCACACCGGTGACGTCACCATTGACCATTCCATTTTCGCGGCTGTTGAAATTCATTTCAAATAATTCACCCGCCTATTTCTACAATAGTGAAAATGTGAATTGAGAATATAAATATATATATTCCTCGTCAATATCAACTGTCAAGTTAATCAATATGTGATCAGAGATTGAACGGGTAGATTTGGATTATCGGCTCTCGTATATTTTTACCCTTTTTTTTTTATCAGACATGTATAACCGCTAAAGGCAAGATATTTTCCGTCTATTAAAATATGAGCATCAATGTAAATAGAATTTCTTTAAAGAGAAATTAACTTCGTACACTATTTATTGTAAACATGTTTATTTAATATATCTATGTTGTGTGTATAATTCCAATTCAATTAAAAACAATACATTATAAATATACTACGGACGAATATAAAGTATTGGACGGCTTGTAAAATTGAGTATAAAATAAATTTTATGGACAGAGAAAAGATTGTGCGAATAGACGTGATGGACGGTTGAATTTACTCCTATTCGTAATGTCGGTCTTTTTCACTTAAAACTAAGTTATTGTACTTTTAATGTACAGTATAATCTGTTTCTGACACTTGAAGGCATTTAAATAATAAACAATATTATAAGACAAAATTAAGGCACTAGAGACAAAAACTGCAAGTAGCTGAAATACTGCTTACAGAGATTATGAACTAAACGAAAATAATTGGCGGGTCAGATTAACAAATTATACTATGTACAGTGTATGTATTGTGTACACATAGATATGTATGTTTGTCATTAGCATGAGATTCGTATTGGATATTCGACATGTTACGAGTCTACAATCATTATTGGAAAAGTAACCCTATTTGGAATGTAAAGATAATTTGAGAAAAAAGCCTCAAAGAATCAAAGCAATATTCTGAGAGCAAATGTGTTTGCTAGCAACAAGAATACGGAGATTGTAATATGAGTGGCACCAGCATAACAATCCGTAATGCGACGTGCTCGCATATAATTGCCGCCCAAATATGTGGCGTACTGGCGTTGATTTTGGGGAATGACTTGCAGTTGACGCGTAGCGTCTTGGAATATTAAATCGTAGTGTCCAGTTGGTGACGAGAACATACTAAAACTGAACGCATCCACATCCTTTCGTCCGTATAGCTGTTGGGCGTAGGTGAGCAGATTGATATAAGCGTTCAATTGCGTCTCATTGTAGTTGTCACCGCCGCGAGTAACGACAGCATTTGCTTTGACTTTGCCCAAATTGCATCGTTTATAATCTTGTAGTTCGGCGCGAGTGCCGTCCGTGCACAGCAATTCAAAATCATCGTTCAGAGCATTTCTGGCCCACCACTCTTTGCGCTTGCCACCCGTGCTTTCCATTACAGTGGTGTGCTTCATGAAAGCCACATGACCGCCGCCCTCAACGAGGCAGCGGAACGCACCCGTGTGCCCATAATAGTCCTCCGATGCATCACGGCGGCAGTATCGATAGCTGGTTCCATGACAGAGATCGCACATGCTGTCGTACGGGACACCAGTATTATATTCGCTGCTTATAGCTCCTGGCACGCAAGATTTGGTGAAGTACTCTGCTGCGGCACGTATGGAGTCGCATCCATAGGGTCGAATCCAACCGTTCGAAAGAAGGAACGCCATTGGGTATGTCCAGCCTGCGGCAGTATTAATGCCCGTGTGACAAGTGTTCTTTCCCTTCAGGTACGTCAGCTCGGTATCGGGATCTTCTTCTTTGGCAACGGCCACGACATAATATTCGGGCTCACCCAAATTGTACACCTCAGACATAAATGGAATCAAGTCATAATTTAATCCACCAGTGTAAACATCCCCAGCATCGAACACAGCCACATCAGCCTTTCCAGACTGGATCAGTTGCATACAGTTTATGTGGGAGTGCATTTTCTTGCAGATAAGCTCTGGCTTTAATATTTGTGCCTTGAGTGCGATCTGCAAACAGTAATTAAATATAATTGTCGTTAGATTTATAAGAAAATAAAAGAGAACCAACCCTCATTTTAATGCATTTTTCCAGCTCTGGATCTGAAGTCACACACATTATCATCGCAGGAACGGGGCATTCACGGATGCCGTATATATAATCAATAGACCTCTGCAAATACTTGGAAAAGGACTGATCGTCTTCCGGTATGGAAGTAAGAGCTCTGGCTGCATCCTATAATGTAATTTGTTTGACAAATTGGTAAAAATAGATTTCTAAAACTTTTGTGCGAAATACCTGGAAGAGCAGATTGGATTTTCCATGTCTTCTAGATTCAAAAATACGGAACTTTTCATAGGGCACTGATATATTGTTGCCATCAAGCGGATTGCGCTCAGTTGTGAAACTGCTGTCTAATCGTTCATTGCGGTAATTCGAATTATCAAATCGATCATAGGGATTTTGATTCTGGTTCTGATTTCTATTAAAGGCGTTGCTGCTGTCGTATTGGCCATTGAAATTGTCGTATGGATTGTTGCGACTTTGGTCGTTGTAGTTGTTGCGATCGTATGTGCTGAATCCTCCACCCGATTGCGCTTGATTGCCGTTGGGTTCTTCGCGCACAACGTCTGAATACAGCTCAGCAATGCGTTTTAAAAACTGTTGGTACTGCGCTCTCTCCCGAAAACTACGAGCTGAGGATGTAACAACGGCATCCGAAGGAACTTGACCCCAGCTACATTGGCGATAGTCACTGATGGGTACACGGCTACCATCACGGCAGAGCAATTCAAACGTATCAGGCGACATTTTTTCTGGAGAGTGTACATTTAATTAATATACTGCAAAAGATAATTTTATAAGGTGAACTTACTAAATTCTGTAGTTTGTAGCATTTCAGAAACAGTTGAATGTCGCAAAAATGCAACATCTCCCGCTTCAAGGAGGCACCTGAACGCACCATCGTAGCCAAAATATGGATCGGATGCCGAGCAGCGACCAGGTATTTTGCCAGTACATAAGCCACAAAGTCTAAAAGAAAATGGCAAATATTATTTTCTTGTTCATTAAATATGTTAATATACTCACTTATCAGAGTTGTCTCCAATGGGATTGTACTTATCGACCAACGAGTACGCAGCACACGAACTGTTGAAATAGTTGGCAGCGGTTTTCACCTGATTGTTGCAATCCACAACCTCCATATCGCCATTGTGTTGAAGCTGAAGTTCAAATTAAAAAAATTATATTAATTTGAATGACTAATAGATAGGTACAAAGTTTTCGAACCGTGTATATTGGAACTATCCAGCCTGCCAAACTTCCCACCCATGGAAAGCAGGCTCTCTTATTGCGCAGATGTCGCAGCTCGGTAACATCGGGCAGTGAATTTTTTTTGATAACTGCCACCGAATGATACTCCATGAAACCGCCCTCCAATTTCTCCTGAACAATTGGGATTAGGGAGTTGTAACGCCCGGCCATAAAAACATCTCCGGCGTCTAGCGATGTGATATGTGCTTTCTCGCGATCCAGATGATGGATGCATTCGTCAGCACTATACGCCATAAAGCATGTCAGATTCAGGAATACATCATCAAAGAGCGCACGGTCGCGTTCTATGGCCACGGTCAGGTTTTGGCATTTATACTGCTCCTCCAGACTTTTTGTGCACCAAATCACATTACCTATTTTATGTTCATCGTAGTGATGTTGTGCTAAAGTCAATAAGAAATGAATTTAATAATTATATATTTCTATAGATTCATTACCTAAACAAATGACATATGAAGACCTGGATTCGAATCACGGGTTAATAAAAAATAGTTAGGTAGTTTACTTTACAAAATAATAATAATAATAATTTGTTTAAAATTGAAGTTTGTTAAATTTAGTTTTGTTTTGATAACAAAAAACGAGTCTGGCTTGAAGGATGGCTTTTTTACTGCCCCTTACATGTGTGCGTACATACATACATACGTATGTTTTTACATGCTAAGAGCAACAACGCCCAATGTTTAGTCAGCGAGATGAGCGTACCAATTTGTACTTACCCTGAGTTACAATGAAGTAAAGTGCGCATATGAGAGTTATATACAACAGAACTCTAGTCATTTTTACACATTTAAAGCAATACACATCGAGTCTAAATTGACTTTAAATAAAAAATAATTATAAACGAAATGAACCAAACAACGGCGACACGCCCGCAGCAGACGACTATCGATAGTCGATGTATATTGTTATTATCGATGGCAATAGTGTTGGGCAGGATGCTTGTGAAGGCGTTAGGCATTTATTAGCCCATTTGCATCAAGAGCAGGTGTTTTTGTTTTATAATAGTGAATTACAAAAACATTTGTGTTTAATAAATTCTGTTTTATAGTATAATGGCAGTCTTACGCGGTTGGAGATTTGTTGGCTTTGTGTCATGTATAGTTGGAGCAATTGGACTTACTTTATATCCGATTATCGTGGATCCCATGATAAATTCAGAAAAATACAAAGCGCTACGAGAACAAACAAGACATTCAAAATAAGAAGATATTGTTAGAACTTAAGTGTATTAAACTAATTTTAACGCTATATATGTGTACGTTAATTCATAAACACTACGCAATAAACGCGAACAGCTGTTGAGCACATTCTCAATATTTGTTTGATTCTTAAATAACGCTTAGGCAAAGAATTGGAGGGTTGACAGCACTGCCGGTTAGTTGTTATCAGTGCCACAAACAGCTGTTTCCAGCACACATACGTGGACGTTTTTTGTGTGACCAAGTTGTTTTTCACTGCCTTTGATAATAGTTGCAGGTTAATAAAATGTCGACAGCCACTCTGAAACGCGAGGATATTTTGCTGCTCTTCGATGTGGATGGCACCCTGACATTTCCCCGGTCGGTGGTGCAGCCAGAGTTCGAGGAGTTCTTTTACACAAAGGTGAAGCCAAGGGCGACAATTGGCATCGTCGGTGGATCTGACCTGGAGAAAATGTTCGAGCAGCTCAATGGCAAGAAGATTCTGAATGAGTTCGACTTTATATTCCCTGAAAACGGCCTGGTGCAAATCGAAGGTGGAAAAGAAGTGGGCAAACAAAATATTATACAGCATTTGGGAGAGAAAACACTGCAAAGATTTCTCAACTATGTGCTCCGTTATCTATCCGAGCTGGAACTTCCCATTAAGCGTGGAACGTTTATTGAGTTTCGTAACGGAATGATGAACGTCTGCCCGATTGGTCGCCAGTGCACCCGGGAGGAACGCAACATGTTTGCAGCCTTCGACGACGAGCACCAGATTCGATCCAAAATGATTGCAAAGCTTAAGGAAGAGTTTGCAGACATCGATCTTACCTACAGTATTGGTGGACAAATTAGCTTTGATGTGTTCCCCCATGGTTGGGACAAAACCTTCTGTCTGCGCCATATCGAAGCATACCACAAATTTAAAGAGATTCACTTCTTCGGCGATAAAACTGAAGCGGGTGGTAATGACTATGAGATCTACACGGATCCTCGCGTTACAGGCCATAAGGTTAATACGCCACACGATACCGTGCGCATTCTTAGCGAGCTTCTTAATCTTTGATGCTTGATGCAGCTTTTGAAAATCCAAATCAAAACTTTCCATTTTATTTATGTGTATTATTCAAAAAAAAAAAATTGTCAACATGTTTGTTTCAATATGCAACGACTGTGTATAAAGTTGTTGTATAAAATAATCTCTATGAGTTAAAAAATAAAAAAATATATAATTATATATTTGTATGCATACGATATAACTGGAGCCGTGTTAGAATTGAATCTAGTATCAATTTGTTAGGCGGGTAATTTAAAAACTTGCTTATAGGGTACAGGAATATGCATCATAGTAAATTTCGTTTGGATAAACTAATGTAAATAACGGTTGAATTCAGAGTTAGATAAGTAACAATTTAATGAGAGCTAAACACTTTTTACTGTTTACATTGAGGAACACCTTGCCGAACGAGATTATGTACATATACGTAGCTATCTTGACAGGTTATCAATTTCTCTACAAGCAAATGGTGCACTTAAATTATATATATATAGCTGCAAACAACTATAAATCATTATGAATCTTGTAAAGATTTCGTACCTTTTAAGTGAATTTTCACTTTATCTCATGAAACATGTACTTAAATTTAGTAGTGCCTCTCATATAACTATTGGTAATATTTCATATAAATAAATCAAATGAAATCTGTTAGTTTTAGGACTTTAGCACATTGCTGTTAACTGAATTTCGGTCATTCACTGACCAGTTTGAGTCGAAACCACAGGCGGAGTCCGAATCCGAATCCGCTGCTAGAGATGAACCAATGCTCTTGGGGGCACGTATTTGATTTGGAGTGGTGGGCATGCTGCTGTAACCGGAATTGAGATTCGAGCTGGAATTCGATGAGCAGATGGAGTCGCGTGGTGAATCGGTGGCATTAGAGGCATATGATGAACGTTTCGAAGTTCTGTAGCGCTTGGAAACATAGTCAACCGATTTCGGTGGTGGCATTAGATTTTCGGAACGCTGCGTTATATTGTCTGCGGAGCCCCACGATTTGTGAACGGCTTCGTAGATATTCCTGTTGATGGGTACACTGGATCTCGAGCCCAGTACGCTACTCGCCCCGTATGGTATTGTCGCCGATGCTCTCTGATTCTGAGGTCGATCCCGTGTCGTACCATTGGCATGATGATGATGACGCTGATGATGGTGACGGTGAGTTGGCTGGTGATGGCGATTGGCTTCGTTGGCTCCCCCAGGTCCATACGCCATCGGGACACTGCCATTGCCCACTCCCAAGAAGTTGCTGAACGCTTCTGTTGTTTTCTTTACTCGGACATTCAGTGAACCAATCCGCAGGAATCCCAAATCTTTTTCGACTGTAAGAAATTTTTATAATTAACAACAACTTCTTTAAGTAAATACAATTTTTCTCACTCACTTGTATGCTTTTTTCGCGCTTTGATTTCTGCAAAAATTAAAAAGAATTTATTTAGTAATTTATTTATTTGATAAAGGTTTCACATGCACATGCACCAAGACTGTTTAAAATAAAATGACAAATATGCAATCCAAATATCTTTAAACATGTTTTTTTTTTCAGAGGGACAAATGAAAGTGCGATTAAGGATTTCGTTAAAGGAAAAACTTACCAAAATAAATGAAAGAGTAAAGCAGGCATCATAAATCAAATGCTTTTAAATAATAAATGTAATAATACTACAAAAGTGCAAGCTTTTTTACACAGCTTTAAAAATGTAAGAAATTAAAATATTTGTATATTCATAATAATAAGCGGAATTTATGCAACGAACAAACAAACAAAACTATTGAACATTTATCGTTTGACAACATTCATATTCATTAGTTAATTCAACCTGCCTCCAGGTTCCGTTGAGTCCGCCGCTGAGCCGCATCGCTTGAATCTCTACACGTGGCAGTGATGAAAATAAATAAAGGTTCCCAGTTTTAGATAGTTGAGAACTTAAAACGACTGATGTATTTCCAAGACTTTTTTAAGTTACAGGTGGTTTGTGAATTAAATTATTAATTGGTTGAACAATTTAAAGTCTTGGAGTCTATTACATGCTTGTGATGAATTTTCATCAGTTACCACATCAGGCTATAACCTTTAGACATGCAGTGAATGAATTACATAGATATAAAAGTTCACAACTTCAGTAACTATAAGTAGCAAAAATATTAATCAGTTTACAAGCTCTGGCAAAGCATATTAATTTTATTAAAAATAGTGTAATGCATTTTACGAATACCCAGATATACAAAGTACATTTATATACATGCAAACGGAAATATAAATCCGTAAAATTCAAGCTTACACAAAGGATTGCACTACACCCAAATTTCATATAATTTGATGTACAAATTATTTCTGATTATACGCATGTAAATACATATTTATTAAATTACTGTTTGCTGGCTATGCTCAAGATCAGATACTACAATAATTTTTTAAGTTGTTTTATGTGTTCATTCACCATTCGTTGAGGCTAATTTAATAGTTAATATTTTTATCTATAACGTTACATTTACTTAAGGAAGTTCACAAAGCATGCTGTATGTTAGATTTCAATTATTAATTTTAGAGGTTTTTACAAGTGCATGTGGATTATTTTTCCGTTTTCCCTTTTTCAATTACATTATATGTTATAATTTGTTCTGGGGGCGACAAAAAATAACTGTAGGATAGTGCTCATTTAACTATTTCAAGTGGAAAGAATATAGGTCATAAATTAAGGAATTTAATTGCAAAAATCACAGAAAAATAATACATTATATTTAAAGCATAAGCTTTGCCTTAATAGCATATGTGTTATTATATATTTTGTTTTATATATTTGGCATGTTTTTTTTTTATTAATTATACAGTTATTTCTTGTTGCTTTGTGAAAGTGAGAAAGTAAATACAAAAATTGGTTATTTGGCACATGCTTGAATTATTTAGTTAGTTTGGTTAGTAACAACATCTTTTGATGGTCGGTTCGCACCGGCAGCGGACCGAAAAGTTTTGCGCAAAAAACTCTCCTTGCGTCGAGTGGGGGCACTGCGTGTCTTGGGCGCAGTGGCATCGCTCTTTGAGAACTCATCTTTCGCTTCTTCGGACTGTTTAGTGTCCGAGAGTGTGTCCCGTTTGGTTCTCGGCACTTGCTCGGAATCACTGTCCTCACTGGCTCCTTTAAATGGTAGCGATTGGACCGATGGCTTCTTATAGCGGCGCATTGAGGACGTTGTCAACAGAGATTGGGTGCGCGCCACAGTGCCCCCACCTGACCTACTGCTAAATGTGGCGTAGCGCAGTTGGGAGCGTTTTTTGCCGCGTGTCAGTGCGCTGCCGAGTGTACCGCCACTGATCTCACTGCCACCGCCAGAGAATATATTCTCAAAGCGCTGGTCTCCCAGGTGGTACTTGTTGTTAAGCTCCGTGCCGATGAAAAACTTTTGATACTCACTGCTGCATGTTGAGGCCGAAACACTGGGCCGCTGGCGACTATAATCCAGGGGCTTGTTTCCACTCCAATCTGTGATGTCCCGATTGGCCTCTGGAAGAGTAAATTTTTTATGAATATATATAAAATATTTAGTTATGTATATATAATGCTGTATATAATATGCAATATTACAATTATTATAATGGCTTATATATAAAAACTGAATTGTAAGACTTACTGTACACATTCCATAGTAGTTCGAATATGTTATCCCTTCCAAATTGGGTAGCCAGATGTAGCGGTGTATATCCCTAAAAAAAAAAATTTAAAAGTTTACAGTTTGTATCTAATGTATCGGATAAGTCTACAAATTGGCAATACGAATATATATTGTTCTTTAGAAATAAAATATAAAGTATTATAATTACAAAAATTTGAGCAAACGAAGAGAATATGATAGAGAGAAATAATCAAATAAGGGAATATGAGAGTGAAAAGAGAGAGAGAGGAGTGGTAGAGAACGAGTATAAGAGTGAAACGGTAAGAGAGCACGAGAGAGTGCAAACCATAACTTATATACATATATAAAAAACACAACTTTTGAAATATAAATTTTAAATAACACACACACATCACTGAAAACAACATCTTCAGGTATTACATGAATTCATGATATTCGAATAGAGAGGCCTAAAATGCATTGCCAATTATCATAAAGAGTATAGACAAAAATTTCTCAAATAGCTTCTGCGTCTACAAAAGCTTTTAAAATTCTTTGTTAAGCTAGGGTATTCAATCTCTTAACATTACTATCCTAAAGTAAAAAATTCTATATCTAATTCTATAAAACATGAGAATCGATTCAGTTTTAATAAAGTTGTGGGAATAAATATATATTTCGTTCGTGAAAGAGTAAAAAGTTTGATGATGATGATGATAAACAATATAAGCGATATTTTCTAAAAAAAAACCACAAACTATTTTTTTAATTAATAAATTAGTTTCTGTAAAATTGTTTAGTTAAATTAGGAATACAATAAATAAAGTCTGTAGATTGCCTTTAAATGAAATGATGAAATTCTATTTGAATTATGCAACTTTGATACATTTCTAAAATGCGTGTCCAATCAGATGGAAATTCATATTAAATTGAAATGTAGCACATCCGTCGTGATTGACAATTCACTTTGTCTCAGTTTTGAGAATGACAGTTGGAAACATTTGAGAGAATTTAATTTGTTTGAAACAAGGCACGGTTCAATTTAAAATTGTGTAAACTCGCATGCATGAACCGAAGAAAGGATTTGAGGTTGGGCATGTTGTGGCACAATTGGATTTGCTCGTCACGATTTGTCACAGCTTGGCTCCGTGCCCCATGGGAAGGGTTAAGGAAGCGTTTGCCGTGTGACATGTGACGCAGATTTTCGCGTGATTTTGTGACATGGCAATCAGTCGATTCGTATATTATTAAAAGTATTTCAATATATGCACAAAGTACAAAATACACTTACCCCATTCTAAAGCGGCGGGTCGACGGTTGGCAAATGGCAAATAACAACATGAAATGGAAACAGATTTCAATAAATTTTAATATTTAGATATACTATTATGTATGCAAATTAAAGATTTACCGTTCTTGCATTGACGTCCGCTTTGTAGGTGCCGGCAATTAACTTGACCACATCCTCGTTGCCATGCTTGGCAGCCCAGTGTAAAGCGGTCTGGAAAAAACAGAGCCTTAATTAGTAGGCTGGCTAATCGATAACTATATACAATGGTTATTTTATATTTTCATGAACTTTGGCAACGGGACGAAGGACGAGAACAAGCAGCAGGGCGTCGGTGTCCCAATCTGCTGCACTTCTGGAACTATTTGTTCGGCCATCAATTGCTGTCCACCAAAAACAAAAAATAAAATAAACAAGAGGATCCCAGTGAGCGAAGCCGCTGCGTCCAAGATTATACGATATAAATAAATTGGCCAGCCACTGCCGAATGCCTTTTGCCTCAATTATTTTCATGTTAACATAATAATTTAGTAAGGCGCAACGATTCGGGACGCTCAGATAAGCCAAGCTCTGAACTGCAAGATCGCCGCGAGTGCACGATGATTTTCTATAGAATTGTTTGCCACAGCAATGCTACGTACGAACCATGTGTTGACAATGAAGACGGTCACTTTTTGAACAGCAACGACAAACAAGCCGTGGCAGGGGACAAAGGGGGACAGGGGGTAGAGACTGGGGCAGCGGGCAGCGAAATCGGGGCAGAACAAATAGAGTTTCAGCCAATTCCCGCTGCCGATCGGTATGTAATTCTTTTCAAGGGAAATTTGTTTCGTGTCTCCCAGTTAAAGATGCAGTCAGCTCGGCCAGCACATCGTATACGGTATACTGACATACATATGTAGCGACTATTGCTGTCGATGCATCTTAATCTGCACTGTTTGGCATTTAATCTCATCCATTGTCTTAGCATTTCGTGGAGAAATGTTCACGAACAGAAGCTGCATTCAACAGCTCGGCATTATCAACAATGTGAACCGATTAACGACATGTGTATTAGAGTATCCCTGATATACAATTTTTCGTATATATGTATATATATTAATTTAAAGATGTAAATTTTATTCAAATATTTAATTACTTAATTTTATTGGGGTAAAACCTTTTTTTAAAAATATATTTTATGCTTTTATCAGCTTTTGTACTTTAAGTTTTATTTAGTTATAGGACATCAGCTTTCTTTTTACACTCAGAAGAAAAAAACCAAAAAAGGCTTGTGTGTTTAAATCAAGCACAAGCATTGACAAAATCCAATTATTGTATTAAATTTCTTAAATTCTTTTTTTTTTTTTTAAACGCACTTACTAAAATCCTAATTTAAATAATCTTTTATTTGCATTAAAAATGTTTTACGTTGGTTTCCACTATAAAATTTTTTTGTATAAACACTTTGTTTTTAATTCCAAAATTATGAGATTTTTTATGTGAAATTAATTTGAGAATATTTATAAACACGACATGAAATCTATATTGCTCGAGACTGAATTTATAGCGGAGGTTTTTTACAGAGCTTAAACAATTCCCAGACTTTGAAGTTCTTTAAATTGGTGCAACTGAGAATTAGCTAAATGGATAGAACTCCATAATAGATTATGACAGTTGCAGCGTATTACTCTAAGGCTAGTTTTACTTTTCTTATAATTTTTTATTTCTGTCGTTTAGAAATGAAGAAGAGTTTACTGTGGTCAATTTTTAAAATTTGCAATCGATGCTGCGATTAATAATTTGCTGATAAGAATTCAAATGAGGTGTGAAGTCATGAGAATGATTATCGCTTTGTCATAGGATGGGGATGCAAGGACTGGTTTGGATTAACAAATCGTCTCACGCGCAAAGCAAGAGAAGCGATTTTGGCCATTTCGTGAATGTCGCTTCCACACAGGCTCGGCTCGGCTTGGCTCGGCTCGGATCGGATCGGCTTGGCTCAGATGAGCTGAGCCTCTTTACATATGGCATGTTGTCCGTCTGCACGTTTAAATTTATTGTCCATTCCATTAATGGTGGCAAGGGACAGGAATTCTGCGTCTCTGACAGTGAAATGCCATAAATTCTTGCGTCTCGTTCAGTTGTGGCATTGTATTGCCATCGAGAAACAAACAGAGCGATTTGCTCTCTTAACCAGGCTACCAAGTCGTGGAGGCATCCGACGGTGTTGGCGATCACTGGAGGAAATCCAGCTGCTGCAAACGCATTGTGATGGAATTCCAGGAGTATGGAACCAAGTGCTAAACCCAGGTCGTGAGACAGTCAGTTGCAGCGCCCATGGTCCTTATAGTGCCTCACGATCATAAAAGGATGGTCAAAATATTTGTCACTCGTTTGGAACCGAGTGCAAAGTAGTAGTAGTAGTGAAGGTGTCACAGCTGGAATCCGATATGGTTAAAAATGCGGTGGTATGTGCTCATCTGGATCATGACAATAGATGATTGAACACCAAGATAGCATTTAGCGATGATTATCTTGATTTCACCAAGAAGACAACACTTGCCTTGAAACCATTGTGTAAAAGTGTTACAAAATTTCAACAATACTCTATTTACGCTTTTTATATATTATTTTCTTAAGCAATTTAAAGTAAGTAACTGGGTCACTTACAAAACGCATCTATCAAGCGCTACGATTTACCAAAGATAAAATACTCTGCATTATATAGATGCCAGATTTATGTTTCTGTAAAGTTTAAACACTGAAAGAGTGTCTAATCTAAGAGAAAAATGTGTATGAATTCAAATCAAAATAGAAAAGAATACGATTCTTAAATTAATTATATTAACAAGTGAAATTATTGTTAATTAATTCAAATAGCTTTTTGAAATAGGCGTAAGAAATTGGTAGTGGCAGTAACGGAGTATAAAATTTAAAGTTTGAGTTGAGTTGAGCAATAATTGGTTTGTTATAAAGTACAATTCGCACTATAACAATTTTATATTAGAATATAGAATAAAATATATTATATATAAATATGTATATATATTAAAATTATTTCTTATACTTACATACTGTGATCCGTAGGTTAATAGAAATTTCAACAACACATGAAAAGAGAAAAAAAATCAATAAATTTTTTTTAAAAAGAAACAATAAATATTTAGAAACAGAAAATAGCGAAAAAGATTATTGAACTAGTTAAGCCTTTGCTGTTATTAACTGATAAATATGGCTTTCATGTGGAGCTGCCATTTCGCCTTAACAATTTAATAACACATTGGCAAGCCTCAACGGCAATTACTCTGTGCCATCCTGGCAGATGCACATCCGTCTATAGAGCTCCGATGTGGCAGTCAGTCGAGTTCAGTGAATGTCCTCGTAGGACACTCACTCAATGCGCAAAAATGATCGTCCCCTAATGGTGCCAACTATGATAATGAGGGTCATGTGAGCTGGAATGTGGGCTGGCAACAGAGCCTGACGTTCGGTTTTGCGCCAAAAAGTCGAGCGCGTCTGCGAGTGCCGTTTCAACAAGAAGTGGCTCGAAGGCGTTTTGATCGAAATTCGATATTACGTTGATAAGACACGAGGCTGCCACGCAGACCTGTAGACCTGTCGACCAGTAGTAGGCCTGCAGTTCGTGGCTGGAATCTTTTGGCACATTGAACGGTGCTATCCAGGAGCTGTCGTTTTGATCGATCGCCGGCACATAAAAAATGTCATGTTTAACATGTATTTTGCTGGTTGTAATTAAGGCTACCGGGTCGCTGGCAGTTCAGATCCGCGCTGCAGATCGTCAAAGTGAATGAAGTGCACTTTAAATACATTTTAGCAAGTGTCAATTGAAAGAGAATATCATTTATCACAGCTCTAAGCGGCCAGTCAACAATTTCATGCCCCGGTTCGCTCTTCTAACCATTAATTAATGTATCAAAGACATCAGATAGCAAAAACTAACATATTTCGGCGGTAATGAGAATTTAATTGTGTTTGTTTTTTCTCCCACAAAATGCAATTATTTAAATAATTTTCAATACTTACACCCTGATATTATAGTAGAGCAGTTGTTGTTAATACCATTCCGTGTATGTAAGGAGGGCGTAAAGAGAAAAAGTACATGAAAAATTAGATCATAATTGTTACAGATTATTATCGCTTATTCTAAAAAGAAACCATTTACATTACGAATTACAAGATAGAAAAGCATTTTTTTGTTCTAATATAAGCTATATGACAGTAAGTAGATAGTGGTAAGTAATTATCTTAAGTATTACCTTACTTAGTTATAATATTATGATAAACGCGCTTAATAAAGTTGTGCAAATTTAAAAACTATTGTAAAATTGGGCAACCTAAAAAATTTTATAAAAGATAATAAATATTTTTCTTAATATTATTCTTAGGATTTAGAAATACAATTTAATCTTATAAGAGATAATTATAATTTTTATACCCTGAACCCATTGAAAATGGGTAAAAAAGGGTATAATGGTTTTGTGCAAATGTATGTAACAGGCAGAAGGAAGCATCTCCGACCCGAGCCGAGTTGATTTAGCCATGTCCGTCTGTCTGTCTGTCTGTCCGTCTGTCTGTATGAACGCGTCGATTTCAGAGACTACAAAAGCTGATCTTGGACTCATTCGGTTCGTATGTACCATACGCAGATCAAGTTTATTTCAAAAAATCGATAACTCTTTCCGTTTTCTTAATTTCGATATTTATCGCTTTTTTGACTCGGTTTTTTTAAGCATAATTCCCAAACTATAAACGCTAGAGCTATCAAACTTGTTTTAATATGTTCGCGTAAAGCAGACGAAGAATTTAAATCTTTCAGGTTTTGGATACCTCTCCCCATTCGCCCCCAATATCGACAAAAACATAAAAACCGCAAATCAAATACTACAAATTGGTTTGTACATAGATTTTGATGTCCCTAATAGGTCCTGAAAATTTCATAACGATCATACATTTCATTTAGAAGAAAACAAGGATTTCGTTTCTGTACTGAGGGCACGCGCACCGAGGAAAGTGAGTGCTACGTGCATTTGTATATGTGTGTGTGTGTGTGAATTTGTGTATGTGTGTTTAAACGAGCTGAAATGTTTATAGAACCAGATTGCAGGGTTCAGGGTATCTCCTAGTCGGGCGGCCCCGACTAGAGCGTTCTCACTTGTTTTTGTGTTTGAACTGCGCTTTAAATGAAACCGGTGTAATTTCTAAGCGACCCAAGAGTATGGTAAACACGCAATATCAATATAAAACAATAAAAAAATCAAGACTAAAGCTGTATACCAATCTGTGATAGAACAGTCGAAATGTGTGTTAGTTCTCAGGGTAATGAAAACAAGCGCACGAATGTGAAACACGAATGTAAAACAGCAGCAATTATTTTCTCTTTATGCTTGAGCGTAGTATCTAAAGTGCAGATTAACTAAATTGATTAGAAATTATACTACTGCTGAGGTGCTTTCGCCTTGCCTTGACCCAATCAAAAAAATACCGGCTAATTTCCAGAGGGACGCTTTTGGCCACTATGTTAACTTGGTATGCGTACGCACCCCATAGTACATTGAATCGAAGAACGTTAGCTTAACAAACCAAACAACAATAATAATCAGCTAGAATGATAAAAGCAACAAAAACAATAATAATGACAGCAAAAGTCCTCGCTACGTGCTTATCTTTGGCAAACAATCTAAATGATATATTAAGCGCAAAGCAAATAACGCTCTTTTTGTCGCCACCATGCTCTTTCCCTGTCCCTCCCTCCGCGAGTTAAGTTCTCCAATTATGCGGATTATTAATTTAACTGGGTCGCTGGTTAGAGTCGGCACCCCGCTTACCTCCTCGACTCCCTTCCTTTCCCATCTCTCTCTCTTTCTCTCTCGTTTTTAGTGTGTCCCTTTTGGCCAAGTGTGCGCTTGCTCGCATGTCTTCCGTTGTTGGTGTTGTTGTTGTTGTTGTTGTTTTTGGCCACTGCCACTGACCACTTGTCGTTTCACAAGTTGTCAAAACTTGTCATTTAACCGACAATGAGCCTTGTTTGCTTTAATCGTGGTTATTATGCGTTCGCCCGAATAAGTCTGCTCCCCTCTTTCTACCCCTGGCCCAAGATCTGGCTCTGAATTATTAATGATACCCGAGTTGGCATAGTGCGTCGCGTCACGACGCGTCGGCAGGTGCTCGGACTTCATGGGGAGTGGTCTCTAATTAGTCGCAGTCGCAGTCGCAGGCTCTCTGCCCCAGTGTCGAATCGCTGACAACATGTTTTTCGCCATAAAATGGTTCAACGATTTCATAATCCTGCGATCATGATTTATAGAATCGTTCACTTTCTTTTACATTAATCAGCTTGTGGCCCAATTAGTTCTCAGCCATATTCTAAGTAGTGATAAATGCTTGCTGAATACTTCCTGCTGATCAGCATTACTCGATCCATTCTTTAATTGGTTCCACAACGTCTCACATCGGCTCATTTGTCAATGGGGCAATCGATAAACTCGCGGACAGGTGGAATTCTATAACTGTGGCTGTGGCTGCACTTTTGCAACCCACGTTGCTTCTGCTTCTGCTCCTGCTACCGCTCCTGCTCCTGCTCCTGATGAGGGTTGTTTTCTGTCATACCGGTGTCGCCTTCGGGGCTGACGAACGCCGATCTTTAGGTTGGCAACAGGTGATCGCTGATCGAGGTGACGTGTTTTTCTTTTGTTATTAAGTTGTTAAGCTAAATTATTGTCTTTTCGTTTTTTGTTTTTGTTTTATATCTTCCTTTAGTGCCGTCGGCGACATTTAACAGTTCATGCTTTTATATGAGCTGTTGTAAAACTTATAACGACTATTAAAGTGCATATCTATTTGGTTTTTCGGCAGATTTTTTTGGAAAAAGCTTATTAAATATGTTTGCACTGCTTATTACATAAACGATTAGACACTTCTTCACAAATAAAAAACAGAAACACACAAACATAGGGAAAGGTGAGAAAAGAGCGGGAGAGAAACAAAGACATAGAGAAAACAAGAGAGAGAGACAGAGAGAAAGAAAGACAGGGAGAGAGAGTCAGAAAGAAGGAGACAGAGATAGACAGAAAAAGAAAGAGAGGGAGTAAGACAGAAGGAGCCAGAGGGGGAGATATTGAGATTAAAGAGAAAGAGAGAGAGAGAGAGAGATAGAGAGAGAAAGAAGGGTTTGACAAAAAAATAGATTGAAAACGTGAAGAGTGTTTAAAAAATATACTTTTCAAAAAACACACAAATCACGTCACTGAAAACACCAAAAGTTGGCAGGCATTACTTAAATTAATGAGAATTGCATAAACATAACATAACATAAATATTAAATAACATAACATCAACAGCTAACTATAGCCGATGCAGGAGATATTAGACATATTATGAAAATATTTATTTTCTTCTGCTATTTGTTTGCAAGGTATTTAGTCTTAGACGTCATCAGTTTTAGCTTCAATGCAGAAAATCCGCTTATTTCTAAGAATCGATCGATTTACATCGAAATATAGTATTATCGATTAAAACCTATAAGAAATCGCACGATTTTTAGATTTTAATTGACTAAAGTGAATTTAAAGGATTTTAATAATAAATAAATAGTTCTTAAAAATTAAGTGGCATTCTTTGTGGATTATTTTATATAATGCTCCTTTATATGTTGATTAGCTAATCATTAATATTTTACCATAGTAGTAGTTATTTACAATTTACTTATATAATTTTAAATATATTTTTAATATATATGCATATAAATTAACATTAACAACTTACCGTCGCGGGATCCTGCAAAGAATTAAGAGAAAAGATTAATTATTATGTTATAGATGGATAATAACTAAGTAAGATGCAAATAATTAAATATATTTATAGAATATATACACAAGAAAATGTATTCCAAAAAACCTCAGTTAAATTTAAAACTCAAACAAACGGGAAGAGTAATGGAGAAAAGCTGCGTCTTTTAATCGTTTTTATTAAGAATTCAGTAGAGCGTTCGGAGGCGAACGAGAATTGAAAATATTTGACGTATGAAATAAATGAATGAAATCGGATTCATTTCGAATCGATTGCTGATTTAATTGTCTGACTAATTGAGAGATTTTTTTGCACGGCCATCTGTGAACTCCCATGACGCACATTCGGCCTAGTTGCAGCGTTATTTGCTCCATTTGGCACTCGGCAAGCTTAATGACTTGATTTGGGAGGCTGATGAGGTGCGGGTCCAGTTGGTAGATTGAAGTCTGTTGATTAGTTCACATTGGACCGGCTCACACACAGCCACAGCCACAGCCACAGCCATGGCCCGGAGCCGCAGATACGGTCGGAGAGCCAGAGCTGTACGTGCAGAACCGCCAACTGCGGCTGAGCGACGACAATGACTTGCCATATATGCACTAGCTGGGCGGCTGGTCACAAAAACCTTAAATTTCATGCAGAATTAATTAACTGCTGTGGTGGCGACCGCCACTGCGACGGCGACGGTGCACGGTGCACGGTGCACGGTTCGTGTCGCCGCCGCCGATGCCGACGCGGTAGCTGCCCCAAAGCCGCCCAAGTTGCGGGCGCCCTTGTGCCAGCATTGGTTTTTCAGACGCTGATATTTGATGGCTGGCCAGACAACGCGGGAACACACAGAAGCGCTCGGGATCGCTCTGGAATTTCATTGAGAAACGTGCCCTGTACTTGCCGAGACAGCGGTGCAGGTCGTGTCCCCATCGCTCTGTCATGAATTGCACATGTACAGGGTGTACGTGTGTGTGTTTGTTTGTGTGTGTGTGTGTGTGTGGGGGCTCGTTGTTTGTCTTTGGGATCTATGTTGTGGCGCCATTAGCTGCCATTGGCTGGCCCGTGTCGCAATTTAATTACAAGCAGCGCTATCAGAGGAGGCGGCAGTAAGATTTATGCAAAGAGTATACACAACATGGATAGACGTTCTGTCCGAGTCTGGGGGACAGATGCACGGCTCCTTCAAATGATATCACGATGGCCCTTGACTGCTTGTCATCGTTGGTTCTTATTTTGATTTTGTTTTTGTTCTTCTCTCGTTTTGATGCACAACTCAATTTGCTGCTGCAGTTAACCCGCTCTTAAGTAAGTGCATCAGTATGTGTGTTGCGCATGAATACTATATATATCAGTGCAGAAGTACAGGGTAGCGGACTGACTGCAGCTTCTTGAAAATCGAATCACGTTCGAACAATTTTGAATGAACGACCAGGATAGCCGAAGAGCCTTCGACAATTTTAGCTCCCTTGTAGGCGATTAAGTTAAATGCCACTAAACTAATTTAAAAGCGATTGTAAAGCACTCTCTCTCTATCTGCTGCTCCCTGTTTCTCCCTCTCCCTCTCTCTATCTCTATCTTACTGGGCGACAGAATTTCTGAGTCTGGCTGTTAAACATCTTGTCCTGTCCAGCCAAACACTGCGCCGTTCCCATTGTCACGTACTGTAGAATGTGGCCATCAGTGGAGGAGATCTGTGTAAAATAAATACATAATACACATGTGTGGCTCTGGGCAAGATTGCTTTTCCATATGGAATTTAATTTGCGCTGCCCCTGAAACATGTAATAACGATGCAATTTCATTTGCAATTTAGCAACGCACTAGTCCCAAAACATTTGACCACTGTGCTGCAATCGCCGGAGCCTGCCACCGAATGCCAACAACTTTCAACATGTTCCACACTTGATAATGCCATGTCGACGCCAAAACTGAGCCCCCGCCATTTGCTGCGATGACAAAGAATTTCTCGTTATGCAAAATACCTTGCGAATATTACACAGTTAAGTTTACGATTTGATATATAGCTCTTGAGCTGGTTGTTACTCCTGTTGCTGTTACTGTTATTCGCTGTGGGTAAAAGGATGTATTGAAAAAGAGATTGTGGCTTTGAGCCTAAAAAGTATATTTATATTATTGATCTCGAGAACAAGCCAGGTTTTATTTGCTGAGTTATTAAGGAAAAAACTAAAACAGTAACAAAATTAATTTAACTTGGCTTAAAAGTTATTTTCTTGTTATTCAAAAAAAGTCACTTGGATAAAAATTCCGATTTTTAAATCTCAAAATACATAAATAAAATATTTTATTATAATATTTGATCTAAAAGTAATTGTACTTTCATTAAAAATGATAGTTTTTGATGAGTATTGTCACTATATCAATTAGGACATTAAGTAAGAGACACTTGGGAACTAAGTAGAGGATATCCCCATGTCGATCACTCTAGACTTCGTGCTGTTTGCTTTTGATATTGTTATTGCTAACTGCCCATTGACTGGCTGGGCTGGCGCTTAGAAAACAAAACTCGGCGTTGGCGGCGACGGTGGCGGTGGCAACCTGTTGCGCCTATGGATGCCCCGCGGTCAGGGGCATCGTAAAATCTTACGAGCTGAATAACAAATACACGCACGGGATGATTAATTTAAGCACTTTTACGAGGTCTCTTCATGGCGCTGTTGATTTATTGCCGGGGCCGTGCGACGAATTTGCGTCAGGAAAAGCGCCGCAAGAGGTCCGGGCGGATTTGCGGTGCCCGGGGTTAACGATTGGGTTTAAGGGGCGATAAATGAAATTAGGGGCTTGGAATAGCTGTCCGCGGTAGGGTGCAGGCACTTGTAGGCGTCGCAATTCAGCCAGCTTGAGATGTCTTCTAACTCAGCGAGCGTTGCAGTGTACACATAAGCAAGTACACGTTGAGTGGAGAGGAGAGCGGGGGCGGGGGTGGTGAAGGAGTCGGCGGCTGGCGCATGTTGCCATCAGACGCATTTACTATTTTGCATAAATCATAATGTAATCTGCATCTGGAAATGAAAACAAACCGAAGCGAAAATGTCCAAGCTTTTATAATTAACTGCGCGGGCACAAACCGAAGACATTGGCAGGCGACATGCCGGGCACAGCTGCAGGACCTCTGCATTGGCCACAAACCAGCATCCAAGCAGCCAACAACCAACAACCAACAGGCAGCAACCAGCCAACCAGCAACAGCGACAACCGCATAAGTTTCTCAATGAAGCATGGAGCCCGAACATCAAAAGCAACAAATACAAATCCAACAGCAACAACAACAGCAACAGCATCAGCAGCAACAACAACTGGTGCTGGTTGTGTCAGCGCGGTCAGAGATTCGTTCGAGAGGACGACGCCGGCAATTGTGGATAAGCCCTCACTTCGTGCGCAATCGCAAAATCTACGCAGCGCGCGGTCAACGGGCGCCTGCCAAAACTACGGAAAATAATTTATGCCCCAGTCGGATGCGAAGCGAAGCGCAGCAACACATTGGCGCAACATGCTTCTTAAAGCGAAGCAGCGGGTTGGATGTTAGTCGCAGTAAAAATCAAACAAAATTATAAATTAATGAAATTTATGCACAATAAAATTGCAAAAGAAATTATTAATGCAGTCGTTCACGCTTTAAATGCACCCTAAATCAACGAACGTTCGCTAAAAATTATTAATACGGCCGTCAGACATGCAGCCTCCTTCTGGCCTCGTTCCACCAGGCGCTAGCCAGGCGCATGATAGGCTTAGGCGCCGGATATGTTAAGTTGCAAGACATGCGTCTTGCAACATTAATGCACAACTTGCGATCTCCTTAACTCCATGATATCCACCTTCAACTTCTTTTTGTTTTGATTGTTTTTTTTTTTCTGAAAACGTTCTTTCTTGTTGGCACTCTTGCCTGGTAAAGATCTGCAAGATTGGCCGAAAACTAAATTTATGTTTCCAGGATTTTTGGTTATTTTTTTATCACAATTCAGACTGACGGGCATAGCTAAATTGATTATGGGATAAAGTATTTATACTCTGTAGAGTAGAAACGCCTTCATTATTATTATTCATTATTATTTGTTGTCTACAAAATATAAAATATAAAGAAGCCTTTTAAAATTGGAACTTTCAGTTGGAAAATATTTGTAACTTCTTATAGGAATTAGGGAATGAATTCCCGACACCTTTTGAACAAATGTTGGTTGTACAGGAAATTGTCATGGAGACAATTTCGATGACCTCTCTTGTGACCTGTATTGCAGTCACATATTGAAGATGCACAAGATGTAGTAAGTTTCTACAGGCAAGGTAACGAATCTTTCCGTTTGCCTAAAACGTCAGATGCCTTCAACATTCCAAACTTTACAATTTCAAACTTTTTTACTGTTTTTTTTTACATTTTCACACAAATATTATAAATAACGCAGAATCAACCTAGGTTGTAAACAATGACCAAATTGCCATCGAACACAAAAAGTGGGTTAGTTTTGACAAAATTATGAGAGTTTAAAATATGGGATCTATGGATCCGTAAGATTTACATGTCAAAATTGTAGTAGGGTCATCGAATTTAAAGATCGGCACAAAATTTCGGCGATGGACGCCCCATCCTCATAATAATAATTAAGAATGTGAACGAGTATAACGCAGTCGGTAACTTAGTTGTTCTTGGCATGATTTTTGACAAAAAAAAAAAGTTACCCCCAGAATATGTTTAAATGAGGTTGAAATGTTTATAAAGATGGTGTTCAGGTGTTCAGGGTATCTCCTAATCAATCAGTCTTGACCAGAGCCTTCTCGCTTGTTTTCTTTATCACTGTTTATCACTTTTCCGTAAATTTCAAGAACGTGGGATAATATACATTAACCCGATTAACATGTACGGTTTAAAAAGATCATAAACTATTTGGAGCCAACTAGACATAAAATCAAAATGTTAAATTATTAGTTAAAAGTTTAGATTCGGGAGTTGGTTAGTCGCGAATCTTTATATTAAAATATTTGTATAATTTGTTTTTGAGCACAGGATATCAAATATATGTTTACTACTTATTAACTGAAACTTTTTAAATGTAGTAATTTCCTAGGCGTTGGGCAATCTGATTTGGTTAAATAGTGGCTGATAGTCTTTATTACGTTTCAAATATTCCAACATTCGTTCTTTGACAAATGGCGCTTGTTTAGTGCACAGCATTAATAGGCGTATTGTTTATGAACTAGTTTCGTGTAAGTGGCATGTGAATAGTTAATTTAATTTCGTTGAAAGATCTGAGATCATCAAAAAAGGTATCACACCCAAAAAGGTATTTTGCAACAAAAAGAGTTATTTAAATTTTACAGCGAATTTTTTAAAGCGTAGACAGCTTTATCTTATCGCCAGTTTAGTTTGCGTTTGAGTTTGAGGTTTCCCTTTAACGAATACATTAAATACATATTATTCCAGGAAATATATGTAAATTCCGCTTCTCACATGAGTCCCCAAGCTCGAGCTCTCCATCTTCAACGATAGTATCATCATCATTGTCGTCGTCGTCTTCGTCGTCTTCGTTGCAGGTTTCGTAACTTACGCAGAAATCTTATAGTGGTCGTGTTCAAGACAGGTAGCGCTCTATTGGGTCCATATCAGCAAGCTAAAAAATTAGTTCCTCAACGATGACAAATTAGAAGTCATTAAGACTGACTGGGGGCCCCTTTCCTGCCCAGTTGAGTTAAGTTAAGTCAAGATGATGGTCGACACTGGCACTCAGAGTGCCACTGCCAGTGGCCAACTGTGACCTCATCCTTTCTGGGAAATACAAAAACGGCCCGGTACGTGCAGCAAATGGGCATCCTAGGCCGCTACGCGCATGGAACTGTTACTCCATATTATTTATGATAATCTCGATTTTTGTGTGGTAGCAGTCGAGCAACTCGACAAACCCGCCAGCCAACGCTTACCAACGTTGCGCATGCGAAGACAGAGCCACACGAAGCCACACGGAGCGCTGTGTGTGGCCCCTGGAATGGTTGGTTAGTTGGCTGGCTGGCTAACTGGCTGGTTACCTGTTGCTTGGCTCAGAGAACTGGGCTCGAGTCCAGATTAATGTGAAGTGACATGTTTAAGTAAATGATCCAGAAGCTTATCCGATAATGGCCACCATATTTATTTAATGGTACACTTAATTTTGGCAACTGGACAGCTCGCTGGGTCAAGGGTTCTTCAAGTCCGCCTCAAATTTGAATTGACCCAAAAAATAGTCTATTAGCTGAGCGCCAAGCATAGTCCATAAATCTGACAGCAGCCGCACAGGATATTACACAACATCACGAAGCTCTAGGGCAGCCAACACGAGCTTGCTTCAGACGAACACGATTAGCCTTAAATAGGCCCCACAATAATCATTTGCTTCTTTTTTTTTATATTCTTTTAATTTTTTTTTTTGGCTCCCAACAATGCAGTTTTCGTATCGAGCTCTCAGGGCCAAGTCGCGCGACGGCCACCACCGTTGAGGACTGTCGTCGGGCTTGTTGCTGCTGCCACTGCTGCTGCTGCTGCTGCTGCTGCTGTTTGCAACGGTTGCAAGTTTTGCGACAACACGAAGATTAGCATGCGTGACTAACAGAATTTTGTTATTCTTATTCTCGGTTTGGTAGCCGCCTGCCCCAAGTATCCCAAGTCGTGCGTTTAACTCGCGCGGGGATAATCGTTTGTTAATTTTGCTAATTAATTATTAAATTCTCGATAAGCAGAGGCTAAGTAATTGCAGTCGAGTTGAATTGTAAGGCAAGCGAAAGCTAAATACAAAATGTTCAAATGTTGCAAACATGTCTGTGAAAATCATTTGTTACTTGTTGCAAGAGTGCGTTGCAACAAGCGCTCTTTCACATAGTTTAAGATGATTTGCCTTTTTGATTCTTGTTTCGTTTCGTTTTTGTTGTTTTCTTTTTACACTTTTTGGCGTTTGTTTTTTATGCTGCTTTTTGACCGGAACCTTTTTATTGACAAGCAAATGCACTCAGGCTGAATATGTACCGGCAATGCTTTGGTTCAGCGCGAATCTTACATACATTTTTAGTCGGCGCGACTTGTTGTAGCATTTGGCCTGGACTGAGCCTGAGCCTGAACCTGGCCGCGCCCCGCACAGCATTCGTCCCTTTTAGCAAAGTTTATTTTCGTTATTTATGATGTCGCTGTCGCAGCATCGCTCTACAGATTTTGGGCAAGCGAGCTTTGAGCCAAGTGCGTGGGACGCTGCTTGGGCTCCATCTGGCAATCACACAAATCGTATGGAAAACTATTATCAGAAGTTTTATGTTAATTTTTAAGCATGTTGCCTGACTGCCTGCCTGCCAGCCTGCCAGCCTGTTTGCCTACCCAACATCCTGGGGTCGATTCGCGGTGGCAGCAGCCGCAAGTTGCAAAATGTAATCTTTTGTCATCGTGTTTGACAGAAACGGTTGTCGCCCAACGCGCACCTGTTCAGATTCCCTCATTAATTATGCATAAATCCTTGTCAAATTTAGTAGAGTTGAAAACAATCTTTAATGCCCGCGCCCAAAATGTGCAATTAGAATATTTCCTTGCTTCAAGTCGAATTGGGGATTTAAGCATTTAGCAGCGTTAAACTTATTCCAGTTGTCTTTAGCAATAGCTTTTGCTTTGAAAGACTTGCAGCGAACTATTTTCGATAACATTGCTTGATGAAGTGGCAATAAAAATCCACGTTTAACTACCAGAATAGTTTATGAATACAGAATTATCTGAACCAGACCATGAAAGCTATATCCTATACAATTATAAACGATAAGAATTGTGATTTTTTTACGCAATTTTTTTTTAAATAGTAAATAATATTGATTTAAGTTTTTGGATTGGAAATCATAAAAATCAAAAAAAATAAGGATAAGTACATCTTAAAAAATCACAGGATCAATAAAATTGAGATTTTTTGAATTAAATTTAAAATTTTAAATTTAAAATTTAAATTTAGTTTTTTTTGACAAATTAGTTTTAAGCAAAACTGAACTTATTTTACATTTATTCTTCTTATATATATATATATATCTGCATGCTAAAAATGTTTACCCAAGGAGCTAAAGGACAATTTTGTCATATATACTAAAGTTCTCTCACAGCAGTTATAAGTTTTCATGTTATTATATTATTATTATATATATTTTTCGCCTTTCCAATGCGAATACAAACGAATTACTACCGCATTTTTAAAGATAAGGCATAAGCACAAAAAGCGTGGTTTTCATACAAACTGTGCAAAACAAATATGGGCGTGCCAGTGGGCGTTTAACAAATGTTGTAGTAACGTATTGTGCCTAGCAGTGAGCACTGAGACAAACGAAGGCAGATCGGTGGGAAGTCAATTTGAAAAATCGATTAAATTCGAATAAATGTTGAGGGTTGGGGGTTAGGCAGATTTAAAAACTCATAACAACGTGGCAACACCTCCTTTTGTAATTTCCCCTGCCGCCGCCTGCCTGTCCGCACACGCAGAGGTGTCCAAAACCATGTGTGGGGTAGCCGGAACCGTTGCCGGTTGCCGGGGACGGTGCTGGACTTGGTGCTGGTACCGAGTCCAACTAAAAACCGCCTCAGCCGCTGGCAATTGGTCGGATGAGAAATATTATTTATATTTGTTTTGCAGAATTTATGACCCGACGACGTTGGGATAGAGCCACTGGGCTCCATATATTCGCATATTGACAAATTTCCGCCGTGCTGCCACCAAGTGGCGTCGCCCTGAACAACGGAGGACAACGTGTTCAGTAGCTGGCGCTAGTACACAGAACGGTGGCAGTGCGGACGACAGGAACATGGATTCGCCAAGAGCGAAACCTAATCAATATACACTCGAATTAAAGCCAAAGGCATCGTTGAGTCGCTGAGTGGGGTCAATAAATGTTGTTGGCGGTGTTGATTGCTTTGAATAACTCCACACAGCCACACAGGCACACAGTCAAAAAGGACGCATTAATAACTACAATATCTGATTGAACAGACAATTTAGATAGCGAAGAACATTTTGGGGAGTGGAGTTCACAATGTGTGGAAATCTGAAACACACTTGCATATCCAATCACAATGCATTCCATTAAACGTGACAAGTTGCTTGTCCAAATAAAGCCAGAGCGAGCCCATCAATTCGATATCCAGATCGGGTATGCGCCACTGCGCCACTGGGTATCAAAAGGATCGTGTTCAATAAAATGCAAACGCCGTCGCCGTCGTCGTCGTCATCTCCGTCTCTTTGACCGATTGTAATCAGTTTTGTCCACTAACAATGGCCAGCCAAAGCCCGGCCAGTCAATCATGAATCCATCTTCGTCAGTGGCGATTGTGTGAATCTGTGGATTCTGCTGGCTGGCAGTAAGTTAGTCAGTGACTTCTTGGTGGTTAACATGGCGCCTGAGTTTGTCGTTTTGGGAATTGCCATCAGATCATCAGCAAGATGATCATCAATGAGTTTGACGCTGATGCCATTGTCATTGTTTTCGGTTTTTTTTTGTTGTTTTCTTCTGTTTTTTTTTCTCATTGGCGGCGTCTGCAAATGCACGTCATTCCATGGCTCATGAAATGTCACTCAAGTGAGTTTAGCAGCCATCCATCCAGATCCAAAGTATCTGCTGCTCATCCAGCAGTCCGCCAAACAATTCAATTGGAGTAGCGAATAAATCACGCAGTACGATGACTGCGATGGCTCCTGATCGTGAAGCGTCGCCTCGGCTTAACCGTCTCTGTATTTCCTTTAATGCTCTACAGCTCAACTGCGGTAGCGGGTAAATTAGGCTACGGTAACATGTATTATGTTAAACATAGAACTAAATATAGTTTTTATAAAGTTCAACATAGATACTTTTCAGCATATATTTCAGTAATAATGTGATTCGAGAACTGCCGAGTAAGAAAATGGCTGTTTTATTTAATGTATATTTGTTCATCTATTCACGTAAAACAAATGTCCACCAAAAATTTAAAAATAAATATGTGTTTTAAATGGTTTGCATACTTAATGCCTTAAAAATTAATAAATAAATTGCTTTGCGTACCAAATAAGTATTTAGCTCGAGGAGTTTTTAGAAGAGTGAAAATACATATAACTGTTCTAAGTACCTTTCAAGTTTCACATCTCAGTTTAATAGGGCAGTACTAAGAGAAGATTCGATATAAAGTTGAAGTACTTTGCGATTTCTTGGTTTGAGTATTGGAGGATATAGCGTATTTGGTGAGCGAACTCTTCAGGTCAATATGGGTTTTACTTGACAGATCGTTGGTGGGTTTCGTTGGTAGCTAAGGCGCAGGAAATGATTGCGGGCCGTTGAGCATTTTATTTTGTTTACGATTTTCGTAGTTATCTGGGAAGTATTTCGAACGTCGCTAATTTGACGACTGCACGATTGCATCGAGTCGCCTTGGAGTGCAGGAGGTGGAGGTGAACTGGTCCTCGGCAGAGGCTCCCGTCGATGCATTTACAGATAAGCTCAATTTCGTTTTTGCTGACACTTAAGCGGCGGTCCTCAGACACAGACACAGGACTGCATCGCATCGGATCACCGGGATCGCAGCAGCGCGGTGCGCGGGTGTATACGGTTGTTGCACGTTTTGCGCTGGGCATCGAAATGAAAATTCCTACCCAAAGTCACGGACTTAAGTTTGTTTCATTCGTATTTCTACAGATTTGGAATGTTTCTTATAGCCATAACAATTTTGTCAGGCAGCTTGCAACGTGACTGTTTTAATATTAATTATTTAAATTTTCAGATTACATGGCTAAACCTATTATGACTGAATGTATTAAATTAAAATTATTATTTTTTAGGTTTTGATTAAAAGTTCATGATAATTTCAAAGATGTATAGTAACTAACTCACATTTGAACTCACACTTTAACTCACATGCAAAAATTCTGTTTTCTGAAATGATTATATATTTTAAATTTGCTCTTTGCTTTCCTTCAGTTATATGATGAAGAAAAAGAATCTAGCTGACAATTTCTAACTTTATGATATTTCTTCTAACTTTAAAAAGGATTATTTAAAAAAACGTTTTTTTAAGGGTATTTGGCAATTCAGCGAAACGAACTGAGCTCTGTCTGCTTTCGTGTCGGACTTAAAGCATGCGCTGGTAATTGTGAATGACAATAATTGTGAAGACATTCACTGGGCCTGGTCGGAGTGATTCTGTGGACGTCCCACTGACCGGCCAGTCGCTGGAACGTGCAAAACGTTGGCGCCAACAGCGCCACCCAATATATGCTTGCCAATAAAAAACAAAACACAAAAAAAAGATATAAAAATGAACTAAAAACAAGACAAAAAAGCACAGAAGAATTTTTGTCAATTTAAAGACAGAACATAGCCAGATCGAGACTTGAAAGCGCATTCCCAGATGGGCACAAGCTGCGCTTATTGGCAGTGGGCAGCACTGAACGGTGCCACGCCCTGTATTTAATAACTTTCGCCTTAATTCATGTTGGCTGTCAGTGCGTCAATTTTTCATAATTAAATGTGAATTGAAAACTGTGCAAACTTGTAGGAGGCGCATCTCCGGCGTCTTTGAAATTGAATTTGTGGTGCTCGATGCTCGTTACTTGACTGCAGCTACTGCCGACCACGTTCGAGGTGGTGCCATAATAAATGGTTATCTGGATAGAGCTGACGTCGAGGTGCATGCGAGGTGGCCCCCAAAGTTATTCCAAACGATTTCGACGTATCTGCGGTCTTGATCGTGATAGAGATCCATTAATCAAATCACCAAGTATAGTATACCTGACTTTGTTTTCGGTTTGCTATCGACTTAGGCCCGTTCAATATTTGCGGGTGATGTTTTCAAGGCTTGACTTTGTTAGCTGATCAACTAAATTTTAACAAGTAAATCGAAATTGGTGTCAAATTAAAAAGCTAGTCCAATATTATTGAAAAAAATAGCAGATGTCAATTTGTATCTTTATCTAAATTATCATTACATGATAGTGTTTTGAACATTAAGGAACCCGCTTAAGTTTAATCAATATTTTGTCCGTTTTCCTCAGATGTTTTTTAAAATAATGCTATATTTTTACATCAAATTGTTGGTAGTCATATCTGCATAGAAATATATACAGATAGAAAGACATACAAATTGTTCCTGGTCCATATTTGAGCATTAAATTAAACATGATTTAGCACACATGAAAACAAAAAATTAATTAAAAGTAAAATAAAGAGTTGATGATCTGTTTGGATATTCCCCGCAGACTTATTTAACACCTTTTAGATCTCTCCCAAAAGGTAATTCCATTCGCATGACAACTGACCATATTCCTGACAACTTTTGACAATGGGAGCAACTCCGGCAAATCTAAACTATATAAGTAAGACACATATCCGCAGGGAGCTAAATAAAGAGATACGTGGTAGTTCTTCTTGAAGAGTGCGCGCAGCAGGCGGCGCTATTTGATATATAAATGTATATATATTTATATAGGGACGTATGTGTGTGTATGTTTTCAAGGGAATATTTTGGTGACATTTATGTGCCGCTGACGGCCAATGGCGGTAGCGACAACACAGAGCTCTAATTAAATTTAATAGCCACGCAACGGCATAAAATTGAGCCGAGCCACCAACGAGGCGGACCGACATGAAGACGTCGAGAGCGGGGTCGTAAACACATTTGATTTGATTTCTGGAAAGGATTCACTCATTTCACAGCCAAGCAGTCGTTATCGCTGCCGTCGCTTGCTTTGGCGGATGCGCTGATTGAATTGTCACCTCCATTTAATGCCCATAGCCACGCAGTATTCCAACAAGTTCTATTCGTTTTGATGTTTTCCATGGGGACAGACAGAGTTAGAAGACACTTGGTAAAAGGCGCCACTGTCGCCGGTGACATTTGCTTCTAGTTTTATTTTTATTGTAAAACGGCTGCTCTGTCTCTTTGGCAAAGGTGTCAGACGTTTTATTGCTGTTTTTGACGACCTGTTGAAAAGTTCATGGTCACTTCTACAGTTTTACCTTTGAGATTATAGAGCTTCCCCGGCGGTATGCGAGGGCAAGAAAAGCGGCATCATTCATCAAAAGACGCCCGCTTTAAATTACTTTCACCTTCGCCTTTCCTTTCTTAAAAGCGGAAAAGGGATTTTAAACCAAATCAAGCAGGTAGAAGGGATAAGAATTCAATTAGAATCAAAGTTAAGTTCAGAAAAAAATTATGTAAGGGCTTATATAGTACATCGATTTTATAAAAATATTGTACATTTAAATTGTTTTATAAATTGACGGGTCAAATAAAAAGGTAAAGTTTAAAAGTAAATAAGTTTAAAGTTTAATGACAGAAACCAGGAGAATAAGATACATTACAAGCAGAATTTTTGGTTTCAAAAGATTTATTAGCGATTTGACAATATGAGGAAATTTTTTTTGGCTGGATCTTAGAAGGATTTATTAGCGATTTGACAATTAGAGGAAAATATAAAAATCTTAGAAAGATATCTATCATCTAACTAATTTAGCTATTTATTTATTTTTGCAAAGCCTTTGAGAAAAATGAAATGTTAATAGTAAAAAATAGATATTGAAATCAAAATTGTAATAACCATGAAATTAGAATAATATTAAACATTATGATATCAATATGAAGCAAAGAAAATAACTATCAACTCACGTCTAAACAACAGCTGTCAATTATCCATGTATTCAAATTTACAAGTATGTATGTAGTTATAATCAACACACGATCAACGCTAACTTGTCCGTCTTAAAAATGTTGAAACATTTACCTTTATACACACGCACAGACACATGTATGTACTATGTAAATAGAGGAAAGAGTTGAAGGTGAAACATCAGCTACATTTGTGCCCAGTCATTGCCTATATGCAGCAAAAAATATTTTTAATTTGAATAAGTAATTCGAACAACAGCCAAAATCAAAAAGGAAAAAAACTAAATAAAACAGAAAAAAAAAATAAAAACAAGTCAAAACAAATGTGAAACAAGGAAAATTCAATTTACTCGCATGTCAAGCCGAATTGCCGGCTAGGTCAAACACGTTGATGGATGGATGGATGGATGCATGGCTGCCTGAATGAAAGGGACGCACAACAGCAGCAGCAGCAGCAGCAGCAACAACAACAACAACAACAGTTACAAACTGAAATGGCAAAACGTTGCATGCTCGACTATTGGGCGGTCCGGTTGCCCCACCTAGCTGACCAGGCAGGCAACCCAAACGACGCGACGGCAAACAATAGTCAAACTCGCGCTTCAGTTTGTTTGAGTGTGCACCATATTTACATATATGAATTGAAAAACAACAGAAAACGAAAATAGAAATTGGTAAAAGTACACACAGGCTAAACTTTTTAATTAATACAAAACTTGTAACATTTTATAAGCCGCCACTAGCAGCTACCATTAGCAGCGTCTATATTTGTATATAGATATATATATATATAAGGACCCCTATAGGGGTTCACAGGTGCAATTGTCGAGGGCACATGAGGCCATTGCATCAATTGTTTTGCATATGTACACATGTGAGTGAGTGAGTATTCGAAAATGTTCAAAGTGTATTTGGATTCAAATGTCCGTGGCAAATGGCTTTGAATATTGGCTAGCTTGTTGATTGACAATTGTTTCAAATTCTATGAAGTTTAATTAAACTTGAAATTCAAACAACTTCTGTATGCAAGCAATATACAAATAAACTATTATAGATTCATATATTACCTACATCACTTAGAAAATTTGGACTAAAAATTTGAATATTAGAAACTTGAGAAAATAGAAATTAATGAAATTTTGGTAATTTTAATTTTTCATAATGTTTTATAAAAATGTTGTTCTTATGTAAGTATTGTTCAACAGTTGCAAGATTTATTTAAAATGTTTCCTGCTCAACAATCGGAGCTTTACACATAATTTTAGTTTTTAATACAAATAAGAAAATCAGATGGACGGATCTCTTTGTACTGATAAGACTATATATATTTATTATGGGTTTACCGATGTCTGTTTAACAATATAAGGCAACAGTCTGCTAAAAATATAAATAGTTAAAATAATTCTAAGACAATTTAGGTTTAGGATAAGTTTGGGACAAGAATATTCTGTTGTATGGAAAAATTAACTGCCTATTCTGTAAATAATTCGAGGATAAAAATTTTTTTGATTAGATACGAAAGTATACGAGGTAAACGCGGCAGCAAATTCAAATCAAACCAAATTATTAAAATTTAAATAATAAAAGGAGGAAATGTTTTAAAATGGAAACTAAAACTTTTCATACTACATTTTAAATAAATAAGCACAAGTAAAAAGGTCAAAAATTGACTACCTATATTATTCATTTGTTTAACTTAAATGTAATTAATGTAATTAAATAAAAACGTAATTGCATTTCGCGGCCAAGATATGGGGCTATAAATATTGGCAAAGATTGGACAAACTCCCATCGAGTTGAGACATTAGGCTAAGTGACAATCGGGGTCTGATTTATTGCTATTTCCGTCTCGTTGCGATTTCAGTGATTCGCGGAATCGCAAGCGCCGCTAATGAGCTGCCTGCCATTCGTTCACACTTGCCGCCCAGGGCGAGGCAGGGGGCGAGGTCGAGAGCGAAGCTGGACGAGATGTGCTCATATTAATTGATTGCACTTATGGCATTCAAGATTTGCATATAACGCTCGGAATCCATTATTTCCGGGAACATTGCATTTGTACGGCAATTAGTTCGTATAAGTTGAGGCACAATACTCGTTTACCATTGCCTCCATCGGAGTCGGGCGACGTGGTCGGAGTAGGACCCATGTTTGCTTGCGGCTGGCATAAATCATCTTCCGACTGTGCCGACGCCAGGGCACGAAAAGTAATGGTAGAAGAGATGGCACATAAAAATATGTATGTATGTATGTTTACTGTGTATGGTGTAACCGAAAATTTCCTCTAATTGAGAGACACCGCAGCGACATGAGTCCCAACAGATTTAGACGTTGCCTCTTTTAGCAAATATTTTATTTTTTTTTGTTTTGGAAAACTCGAAGAGTTCTCATAGGGCGCCCACCCGCACGAATTCGTTGTTCTGCTGCCAATGGCATTTTTCTATGTCGACCCCTCAAATTTGGAGGCTATATTTCGTTTTGAGTGGTGCCATATATTAAAAGTGAAAAACGAAAAAAAAACGAGAATAAATAAATAAACTTGTTTATAATTCTTGGGTAACCTTATTTATGGCCATTCAATTTGACATTTATCTACAACAATAAGTTACCGCAAAACTGTTCCGCCGGACTGTCAACAATTCTATTCCTCAACCAAATTTTAATAATTTCTGACATTTACGTAGGGGTTTGCCTTTGATATCGCAAATGTCCTATATTTATATATGTGTATACTATATATATAACATATATAACTTGGTTAAACATGTGTTTTTTCAATGTTGTATTACCGGCGACAATTGCCAAAAGCAGTGCGCCGGCGGGGGCGGGACTGTACATGTAAAAAGCATTGCTTAAAATCATTTTGATGAGAGAACAAATATAAACACGTGTTCTGTCAGGCGCTTGTATTCAGTTGTCTGTCCAAAATGGAAATTACATGTACTCGCACTTGCCAACTACCAATAAATACACCTAAAAAAACACCAACATTTTAATTTTCTAAAAAAAAATATGCAAATTTCTTAACGTAAAAACAAAGTTCGTATTTCAACAGGTTATATTTTTGGTTTATTTTATGTTGATAATTTGTCTATTTATGGTAAAAAGTTTATCCAGGTAATATTTAAAAAAAAAAAGACAGATGGTTTGAAAATCGATAAATAATTAAATAAATAGAGTTCATTTTTGGGTCTTCAACTTTGGCTTAAAGGTGTCTAAATGCCCATTTAATTATAATAATCGATCGATATGCATCGATTCGAAAAAATCTGTACTTTTTAAGCATATTTTAAATAAGAAAATTCCTGCATTAAAAATTTTTTAATTAAGTTAGAAATTTTAAAAACAATACATTTTTTAATGCTGTTTTCTTCTGAGTGTATTAGTTGTATACCCATGTTTATGTTTATGTATTTTGGTCCATCCTCTTTGGTCAAGTTTGGCTGCGCTAAATTTAACGATATAGTCTAGTTATGCTTGTAGCTATATTCCCCACAACCGACCAACAGCCAAGAGCCGCCTTGCCTAATGACCATTGCAGCGTGTTGAGGCCCACGCGCGCGAAAACTGGCGCGGCTAACGCCCACTTCCCAACATGCACTACAAGTGCTAAAAATTTTGAAAACATATTTCACAATTAATTGTCAGAGCAACTGGGTTGCCATGCTTTGTGCCGCGTACCGCGGCGGCTGTCATTATATTTTTCTCGCATTTTTAAATGTTGTTCGACATGGCAAAAACAACGCGTTGCTGCTTAATTTGTCGTAATTAATGCTTATGAATAGTTTGTACTTGTCTTTATTTGTTCGAGCTACTTAATTCGAGCCAATGAATTCGTTACACTTGTGTGTGTTTTCTTGTGCTATTAACTGAAAGATTATTGACATCGATGCGATAGTGGTAAATAAGTATTACTAACCTGTAGTTTAACCAGCTCTGGATAATCGTTGGCCAGCTTAGCTAGCTCTTGGTAATTAGCTTTGGCCATGGAGACAATCCATTCCTTTGCCTTGGGGTGCGCAAGTGTAACATCGGGTGAATCCTTTTCCTCAATTAATTGCTAAAAGACATAAAAAGGGGTACCATAGCGCATAAATTAATTATACATGTTTCTGCCACTTCATTTAGAAAAAGGCGAGGGCGGTGAGAAGTGGAAAACAGAAAAAAACATAGAATAAAACAACAGCATGAAACGGGTATAAAACATAGAAAGCCCATTGAAAGCATTAACGTCAACACACACTCGTATCTTAGAATCCACCGCACACACACTCACATATGTGTTTATGCCCCAGCAATCTTTGTGGCATCCAATGGATTCTGCTTAGAGCGTGGTTGGGTGGGTGGTGGGGTGGGGGTGTAAAAGCTGGCATAATTATGCGCACGCATTCGACGGCGCCGTCGCCATGTTCTTCCCATAATTATGAAGGTAATAATTTTTATTTATTAGGCGCGTGCTTTAGGCAGATTGTGCGCCGGGTTTTCTTTAGCGACGCGCTAAATGAAATAGTGCTCCAGAAACCCCGGCGAAAGTTGTTTCCTTCCTTTGAATTCTGTGTTTTTTTTGTTTTCGGTGATTTACACATTTTGACTGGGAGCAGTTTACCCACACACTCACATTCCTACTGATAATGAGCACTCTAATGAGCGAGGGGCACAGGCACACATGTGCCAACAACAACAACAACAAGAAGAGAAAAGAATAATAACAGCAACAACAATAGCTGCCAACATGTGTGCCTTATATTTACGAGCGCGGAAAACATTTTCGGCAACTAATTATCCATTCGCGTAATGTTCGCGATGCTAACAAGCTGCAAAAGAGTCAGCATTTATTTACCTGCATCCGTTTGCCACCCACCCCCCTCCAAAGAGCCCACTCAACAGACTCTTTTCCAACGTTCCGTTTCATAATGTTACACATAGCTAATAAATGCGAGTACACATGGGCACGGCGTTTAGCCGCAGGATGCAACAGTGAATCCCCCTTGCCGCGACTCCTTTCATATTTACACGCCACTTGACTTTGGGAGTGCTCACGTTTTTCCAATTACTCGCCGTGCTCGAAAGCACCCGGCCTAATCCCTGTTAGCAACCCGCTCAGGTAGTTGACGACGGCGGCGGGCGCCATTTGCAAATGCCGAATGCCGCATGCCGCATGCTTCATGCCGCGTGTTGAAGGCCGATTGCCGCATTGCCGAATAGCCGACAAGGTGAGCGAGAGCGTTACATAAAAACTGAAACAGCAGCTGAACAGAACAGAACAGAACATAACAGGACAAACATTGGAAAAAGTAAGGCCCCGGGCAAAGTGGCCATGTCAATGCTAAACAAAAGAACCGAACCGCCCCAAGTCTCCACCCAAAAATTCGCCATTGCAATGGTTACACTGAGCGAAAAACAGCGGAACTCAAGTCAACTAGAAACATTGTCAAAAGACAATGAAAACGTTTTTCATCATCGTAAATTTCTAAATTGCTACTTGGTTAAACCAGTTCAATTAAACCAGTATAAGACATTCTTTTAAAAACGAAAATTCTTTTTATAAATATTGTTAAAACAAATTTTAAAATTTTGTATTTAATTCAATTATGAAATCAATAAAAATTATTCAGAAGCTCTTTTTATAAACATTTAATAGTACCGTGTTATTCATTACGAATTATCTGCATCACATGCTCTAATTTAGATAGAGATTTTTTCTACAAGTGTATGCTGCTTTTTACGACTATGAGGCGAAACAAGATTAAAAAAAAGAGAAAAAACCAAAGGCGACTGCTACTCGTTGGCTGCCCTTGTCTATTTGCTCATTTCTCCCCAATCGCTTGTTTGTTGGCTGGCTTTCTTATGTCCTGTGTGTCCCTTTATGCAAGATATTATATCACACTGCTAGCCGTTGTCCTCTGACCAGACCAGACCAGACCACACCAAACCACACCAGACCAGACCAGTCCAGAGCAAAACGTATCATGTCCTGTGCGGCGCTGAGCTGTGTCCTCGCTGTGTTTGCGTTTGCCACCCGAAACTTACCTTTGGCTCCCTTAAAAACGGACGAAGCCACAAAATGGTCATGTTTGCCATTGCCGTCGTCGTCGTCGTCGTCGTCATTTCTACTGCTGCTATTGTCCGTTCTGATCACAACACAGTTGCCAATGCCGGGTGGAGGCGGCACCGGTTGACGCTCCTCGTCCGATGGGTCGACATTGTTGCTGTTGTAAATTTAACCGCTTCGGGACATACTGCGTTGTTGTTTAACAGCAATAACAACTTTTGGTTTGTTTCCTTACATTTTTAATTGGGTCCTTTGTGGTCGCCTGGCCGTGATGAGAATAGCTTTGCCTAACTAATTTCTATTGCTGCTTATTGGCTATGTTAACATGTTTCACCAACTTGTTTTTATCCAAAGGGTTCGCCTTGGCCACCGCACTCCGAACTTCGCTACCCCCGCCCCACCCTCCACGAGCTTAATATGCATATTGGGACACAAGCTCTGGCCACCAAAGTACCTTGTGGGTTAATAAAAATATATGTGGTTTGTTTGATGCTGCAGCCGAGCTCCATTTCGATGCCCTTCAAATAGCGCAAAAATGGTAACAGTCCCTTTAATATTATTTAAGTTTAAGCCAACCACTATTCTTGGGAATAGTGTATGCAAATAGACATTTTAGATTCTTTAATGAGTTTACTCAAACTTGTGCATAAAGCAGACGAGGAAATCAGCTGCACACAACTATTTACTAGATTGAAATATCAAAATAGTAAGTAAATCAAGTTTGAGGTAGTACAAATACTAAAAAATAATATTATTTCAACAATATTAATAAATAAATAAAAAAATAAATAAAGAAAAATGTTATTCTGTTTATGATTCAACAAAATACCCTTCTTTTAGGCTTGGTTCAGGTTAACATTTGTTCTGTTCTGTTGAAGCTATTCAGATATGCGAAAAATTCTTTTACTTGATCAAACTGATAAAATCTAAAAGTATTAAATGCAAATAATGCTTTTGCAACAAACTTAATGAACTTAAAAAGTTCATTATGATTTCAAAGTAAATACAAGGAAAATTATAAATGCAGTATTTGAGCAAATTTTGTAAATTATGATAGTTTAATATATATTTTAAAATATAAGAAAATAAATCTTTGAAGAGAAGTTGTAATGCTTTTTATTTTGTTTGTACAATTCTTATTTGTTATCAAATTTTGGTTACACGACGCCTATAAACATATCACTTGTCATAGGTAAACGAGTTTATAAAAAGTCTAGCTTAATTTATTTAAACGGCAGATGGGCTTCATCAATTTCGGCCCATCGTTAGATATTATATTCAAATACTTCTAGCTAGCCAGTACAGTGGGTGCTGACTAAATGCACAAAGTGCCAACTCATGAAGCTAATTAAAAACACTCGAATCGAATTTAATTGATCAGCTAGCAGGCAGATCAGCCCGAAGCGATTACAGTTGCGGCGCCAAAATTTCACGGTCCGTATTGATGGATCTGTGTGCTGCAGTCGAGAAAAATTTGGGCAATATGAAGAAGGGCCGGGATCCCATTTCAAAACTCTTCCGTGAATGATTTGGCACATTTCTTTTTTTTCTCAGTCTTGGATGATTAATAATTTTTTATATTAAACAAAATCCGTAAAAAAATTCGTTGGGACTGTGTTAAGAAAAGATTGCTGGCGCCGTAAATATATTTTTTCTTTTTTTTTTAAATTTTTTTTATGTTGATTTGTCTTGTTAGCGAACAGATTTGTTAACAATTTTTACAGGTTTACAGGTTCGAAAAATGATGAGCATGATTTTAACCTGTCTAAAGAGCAACACACTGAGCCCGAATTACTTTCAAAATTAAAATTAGTATGAAAATAAAAAATTTATCAAATATGTAGATTAGCATCTGTATATAGATTGAAGTTACCCTGCGCTCAGGACTAAAATTAAACTTTATGTATAGGAAAAAATATTTGTAGCATGTAATTGGGCAACATTAATCCGGAAACATGAAAAACGTGAGAAACTTAACATAAATTCTGTGATTTTTAGTCGTTGGAGTACGTTTCGATATATGTAAACATTAATTTAACATGCATAAGTGGACGAGTGTGTGTGCGTGTGTGTGTGTGTCTGTCTGCACAAATAGACGCTTAAGTCTTTGCGTTAGTGTTTTAGTTGAGTGTTGAGTTTTTATAGCGCTTGACATGCAGTTGACAATTCGAGTTCGAGTTTGACATACATCTACTGCTGCGCCTGTCGTCCGCCGGATTGTTGTGCGTGGATGGTTGTTTGCGCGGAGTATATATCTATGTACATTATTCTAGCGGACGTTCTGGGATGATTTATGCAGTCGCTTTTGCTTTATGCCTAAACCCGAATTCTCTGATTGACAGCTCTGAGTGGATGACAGTTGTTTGTCAATTCAACCCAATGGTAATTGCCGGCGTCTTTAGCTCGCAACATTTGCTTCGAAACGATTTTCTCGTAACGCTTGACAAATTTTTAACATGTTGTCACCTTTTATTGCCGGCTATATGTATTGCCGATATATGCACACATATTGTCGATATAGTTGATAGTTGGTATTGCAAGCATATTGCTTCAAATGGAATTGAGTTTTGAAACAAAGCTACCTAATTTAGATGAACTATTTTTATTTTTGGAAACTTGATCGAAAAAAATCTCTTCTCGCTTGCAAAATTGAAAACTTTTTTTAATGCAGCTTACAGATTGCAGGCAGCGCCTTATTTTATACAAATTAATTCTATACAAGGCTTGATTATCTAGGAGTTGGAGTTGGTGACATTTTGCCCATCTGTCAATTTTAGTAATAAAACCCCCTTTATCAACGAATTGTTACTACGGTGACAGTCCTTATTCTTGGATTTATGCAAGAAATCTTCAATAACATAGAAGTTTTTCCTACAGTAACTCATTTTTGAACCATTGTTTCTATATGATATATACTACCTGCAACAAATAATGATCATTGCATAGTTTTATGATGATTGAAAAAGACGAATAGGCTTGGCATGGCTATATAGTCAAGAATATAATATTTTCAACAGAATGTCGCCTTGGTTAGTGGAAAAAACTGAATGAAATATACACATATGTCGTCTATTACACATATGTATATATAAAGATATCAGAAAGAATGAGTGACGGCGAATGACCAGACGGACAGACGTCGCAGCGGGCGCGTTTGTAATGTTATGAATCTTACATTTTATTGTCAACGAATAAAATTAATGAATTTGTACAATCCGAATGTGCTGGTGGGGCACTACGTGAGGCGGCTCTGCTGACAGTTTCGACCAAGCCAGCAGTTCCACTCGAGCTAAATTAAAGTCTGGAGCTGAGTGCCCGCTTCGCTGTGCCGCAAACGCGGTCGCATGTGAGACAAGACCCTCATCCACACATTGGTTGCGAATTAGACGAAATAATCAGTGTAGGCTAGATCTTATCTGTCTTTAAATTGTGCCATTGCAATAGGAAACAGAGTTCTTCAGTTCTGAAATTAATCATGACAATAAGAATAGTCACAATAAGACAAATTCTCAATGTGTAAAAACTGCGATTTTTTCTGTTTGACACACAAACAAATGCGACGACGAAGGGAATCTCACTCTAAATGCTTCCCACAGGAAGTGGGAATAGGGGGGCTAGCTGGATCCGCTGGCCAAGCATCAACGATGCGCGACTGTTTTGCTTTCAGCCAGCAAAGTCAACCGCTCGCCTTCGCACCCGCGCCCGCACCCGCATCTTAGGTTGGGGTCAATGCTAACCGGTTTTGTAGCAGGCAAAACGTGTAAAAAGAAAACATACCTTCTCTGGTTTTTTCTTGGGCGGCGGCGATATTATTTTTGCCTCTTCTTCGGATGCCATACGGTTGAACTTGCGCGTAGCTTCCTTAACGCTCATGGGATTGTCCGCAGCGTCTGCCTCCGTGCCGGATACCCTGTCTGTGGCCGAGCTATCGGTGGAAGCGCCCGACGAGAAGGAGAAGCGCGGAATATTCTCCTTGTTGCCGCACTCGTCCACAGAATTGGCTCGGGACACAGACTTGACACTGGCACTGGGCACATCCGTATTGGGTTCGCTTTCTTGCTTTGCAGATGGTTGCAGCTCGAGGCGCGCCGGGTCAATGCGTTGCATGGCGGCAGTGAATTCGTTGACGCAATCGCGATAGCTTTCCACTTGCTCCTGGTGCACAGCGACTCCAGTGCTGGCTGCTGGAGCTGGTTCTGGCACCGGCACTGAGACCGGCACCGGCGACTGCTGCACTTCGGGCGGCGCTTTGTAGGGCGGCGGCTGTCTCAGGGGTGAGATGCCGCTGTCGGTGACGGAAACAATCGAACCAGCGCCCGGGCTGGATGGTGTGGAGGCATTGCCGGCGGCCTCGACGGCGCGCTCCACAACCTCCTCTGAGGGGCACTCATTGATGTACTTTTTGCGCAGTATTAGATACTTCTGATTGTTTTCGTTCTTAATCGTTGACAAGAGTGTCACGTATGTTTTGAATCGCTTGCGTGCCTCGGCTTCATCTGAAATAAGATTTCAGTTGCGTTTGGTTTACCTTCTGCCTCTACTTTGATTTGTCATGTCAACAGGTAGTCCATGAAGTCAGATACATATTTCTGTATCGCAAACTCTGACTCACTTTGTGTGTGCGTTAGGTATTTCTTGAAGTGCTTGACTAGCGCGTGGTTTGTCACCTTGCCGTCGTTCTGCAGCATGTAATTTCGAATATCCACAATCGACAGCTGCTTTGTTATGTCGTTTGCACTCATCTTTAAACAATTACACTGTTTATTACAAGCAAATTAATATCAAACACAATAAATCGCACCAAAACTAAACAAACACACAGTCACCAGGGCTGCCGAATAACAAACGTCAGCTGGCTGGCGTAGTGCGAGCGAAACGAATAGCGAGTGTCAGCCCTGTTGCTTCGCGGAAAAAAGCTGACTGCTATGCGCTGCGGAAAGACGAATTTCTGTTCGGTGCTTCAAGTTAAAAATTGTTTGTATTTATGAAAATGTATATTGTATGTATAGTTTATATGTAATTAAATACGTTTATATATAAAAGATTTGACGATGTATTATTTGGGAGATTTACTTTACAAACACTTATCCCATTAAAATAGGAAGGCAGAATTTTGAAGGAAACCTAAATGCGATTATCCAGTCTGCAGAGCATTTAGCAGAAAATATAAAAATAAAACTATTTATAAAAAAATATGATAAATAGTAAACAAATTAAAATTAAATATCTCAGCATGAACTTTAAGCAAGTTCCCTAACCTAGCATTTAACTATTTCCGTCATACTCCTCGTTTTTACAACGAGATTTTGAATACAATTGCAATACATTTTCCGACAAGGCAATAAGAAAGATTGCGCTTTTATCAGACAATGACAAACAAATTGTTTAAATTTCGTTTTGACCGCAACCGATGTAGCCGAAGATACTGTCACTAGCATCACAGAACGAGATTAAGCACCCGAACGGTTTGTTTGTGGGTGGTTAGCCAAATCTGTGAGTGGTAATGGGCACAGTGGGCAATATGAGGGAGAAGTGTTAATTTCATTTTCGATTTGGCAAATGCGATTGCGAAGGGAATTGTCGAAAGGGCGTCATTTATCATGTGCACATACGAGGAGACTGCCGCTGCTTGGCAAGGGAATCGCAGTTAGGAGCAGAGCTCGACTTCAAGACTAGGCCGGCTGATGCCGACAGTGTCTGTGTGCACCATGTCTGTGGCTTCGATGTCGATGGGAACGACAATGGCGTATCTGGATACACAGATTGGGATTGTATCTTTCACTTACATTTCAAGTTTCAAATGTCAAGTTGTGTTGTCGTCTGCTGCGCCCACCCACTCGCCCAATACGCCTCGGTCGACGGGGAAATATTCATTTGCATATTGCAATTACAAACTGTATAATTTCGTTGGAAACCACATACGTCTCCCAAAACATGCAAAGACATAAAGTTAATTTAGCTTTTTGCAAGGCTTCGAGTATATAAATTTAAACCAATCAACAAAGAGTCGGGAGTTTTTGACTAATATACAAGTACTGAAACCTTGGACTTGTGCAAAGTTTTATACCAACTAATAGTCAAGTCTTAACAGATAAACACACAACACAAAAATAATATCAAAAGCCATTACTTGATATTGTTGAAAATCGCGTAGAAGGGCGCTCAGCATGTAAGCAGAGCCAGTTAGAAGAGCCAGTTCACATTCTGAGCTAAAATCTTTGTATGTGGGAATGTACCGATGTACACACTTAGAACCATACATTCATACTATATATATCATAACAAGAAACTTAAGTAGCTTTTTCCTTCTCAATAAATTTAAATTTGCAAATATCTTTTTACTTTTGCCCACATCCTTTTTATTCACTATTTCATACTTTAAGCTGGCACAGTAAATAAAAGAAATTAGCAAAACATTGTGAGTACACCAGTTTTATTTACATATACCTAAAATTAAATTGTTTCCACTTAAGTAAGTATTTCGAGTACGAAAATTAATGTAATAAATATTTTGTACTTTAAAAATTAAGGTTTTATATCTATAGCATTGCTGCAAACAATATTTTATATTCTTCTTTTTTTTATACCCTGAACCCATTGAAAATGGGTAAAAAAGGGTATAATGGTTTTGTGCAAATGTATGTAACAGGCAGAAGGAAGCATCTCCGACC
>SCDY01001194.1:0-37598 GCA_004143825.1 Drosophila micromelanica
CTGGCCACCGCCTTTAAAGATCGGCACAAAATTTCGGCGACAAACCCCCATCCCCACTCACACCCCCACCTCCACCAACACTCACACCCCCACCTCCACTCCCACCTCCACCCCCATTCTCAAATATCGAAATTTTTTAAATTAATAATAATAATTAAGAATGTGAACGAGTATATCGCAGTCGGTAACGCCCGACTGCAACGTTCTTACTTGTTATATATTTTTTTTTCAATATTAACATTGTTTCTTTTCCCAAAGGTAACAGTGTTTTTTATTTATTCTGAACGCATTCTCAAACTAATTACCAATTTAGTACTTGCTTCTTCATTAATATTGATTTTATATTATAAATTATCTTTCAAACTTACATTACATTCAATTTACATTTGTATTTATGGATATGTATAGAAAATGGATATTTAAATTTTTTAACGGAAGGACATTACATAAACATGGTTTTTGCTCAAGATGTGGTTTAAAACTCTCGAAATATTTGAATCATTTTAATCTCAAGGATTTTAAACATGTATTTAAAGCGTCAATTACTTTGCGTATGGACGTCAATTGAAGTTTCTTTTTGGCATCCGTTATTGGCCGTGTGGCCATTTGGGTAGAATGAAAAATGGGCGAGTCATTAGGCGTTGACATGCCATAAACAAACATATTTGCGTGGTGCGGAAGGAGGAAGTTGCTGTGGGGAGGGGAGAAACCACTCATAAAACTGAGACAAAACTTTGGCGCAGATTGATGACAGCGGGCAAACGTTCAGAGCAGTGCGTATGTCAATCGATGGCTGCGCTTCACTGTAACGAGTGGGCGGCAATCCAAAAACTCAGCTGGCCAAAAAACTTTTGCCTGATTTCGCCAACTTGCAACTAGTTTTGCACAGCCCCGCAAAAAGTTAGCACCAAGGACGTCGCACGATGGAGAAGGACGACACCCGGCGGGCATCTCTCACTCACTAATAGTCAAAAGTTTAAATTGTTGCGGAGCGCGGCCATATGAAAAGTCAACGCGGCTGCCGCTGCTGCAGTTGCCGCACAGCGGCTATTGCGCTGCTGCTTGCTGCTGCTGCTGTAGACACTTGCAACAGAATGAGAAACAACAAAAACATAAAATGGCACAAAAATTGTCAGAGAGTCGTTTATCTTCGAGCCCATAATGACAGTTTGGGAGAAGAGCTGGCCAAGCAGCTGTGACAGTTGACACAGAAGAAGGTACTTCAAGTGAAATATACTATCAGTGTAACGGTATATGTATGAGTTTATGTTGGCTACCTAAGCTACAGTTTGAGCGGCACAGATGATTTAATATTTTTCATTCATTAAAGTTTTTTAGAAAATATCATGCTTGCTAAAGAAAGGAAAAAAGTTTGACACGATCTGTCCATTGATAAAAATACTATTTTAGACAAGTAGACAATTCTTTAGTAACTTAAGATTTAAGTGCTCTTTACTATTCCTATCCGCTGTTTGGGTTCGGCTCTAAAGTTTATATTATTTCCCACCAACGTATTGTTAGAGCACGAAACTCTGATTGTACGGATTCCACACTTAACAAAAAAAAATTTTTATTTTCGACAGTTTATCCATAGCTTCCAGCCAGGTCCATAAACTGCTCAGAATCTATGCGCATAACTTTAAGCGATACTAAAGTAGTTTTAAAATAGCTTCTTATGTTTAAAACAGCCCAGAGTTATTAACCCGTGAGTCTCATAACTCTAGACGGTAGTCAAAAGACCATCTAACTGTTTAACCATCACTTCCGGCTAATAAGCGTGCAGTTGGCAAGGAACTACAGTGACCTCTAACTCTGTGCAGCGGGATCTATAAAATTTGTTTTTATAACGTTTGCTTTAGTTACGAGCCACATTTCGCGCGCTTAAGCCACACTTTGATGGCCAACTGGCTCGTTTATTGCTTTGACATGCAGTCTTTGATTACCCATGGCCTCATAAATAACATGCAACACTCCAAAGAAGGTAACGACCAAATCAGACATAGCACCAGCTGCCACTCCCCCACCTCCGTCTGCACCTTAGGCCGTGTCATAAATTATACGACAAATGCGTTTGTCTTGGGGCGGGGCCATTTCCGAATTGCTGCCTGCTGCAATCATTGCCAATGTTGCATTGCCGTGTTGCATACTTTTCGGCGCCGCACTAGCCTAGCGGTTGCACTGCGGGCCTGCCTCGTCCCTAGGCTAGTATGCAGCTAATATTATTTTATTGCTTGTGACTTAAGAAGCCGCAAAATTTATGCGACAACAACATGAGAGTGCAGTGCTAGGAGCCATAATAATAAAAGGCAGCCTGCAGGTTGCCGTTTGCCATTTTGTGCAGTTGCTTTTTGTTGCGACGCCATTGTTGTCCCAAATATCCTGTAAACGTGGATCTTGCTTAGAAAGTAAGGTACCTTCATAAAAAAATTACAATTAAAATAAATTTATTAATATAATATTAAAAATGGGAATTGATAAAATATATAAAAATCTCTGTAATAATGCTCATTACCTACATTTTTCAACCAAAAATATTTGTTTTTCTCGTAAAAATGTGCATATTTTATTTTAAACATATTTTCTGCTACCTTCAGTGACAACTTAATCTAGTTTTTCATAATTAACTAAAAATAAAGAATAAAATATTTGTAAAGAAATAAGCATATTTTTTTATTTTTGTGTAAAGGCAGATAGTGAACTTTTATATTCATAATAATAACTTAAAAGGTATTTTTTTTTTTTACGTGGAATATTAAATTTATTTTCATAACATTCAATTTGCCTACAGGGTATCCCATGGCTTATATTCGTATGCTTAGACAGGTGTCTGCTGACTTGTTTTAGTTTCTGCTGTTACTCTCAGAATGCAAACAAATTTGCATGCCGTCAGTTACTATTTTACTGCCAGCTGGGAATGGTTAGCTATGGAGTGGGCGGTACTAGGGGGAGTTCGTATGACAGGTGTGGGAGTGGTAGGAGTTGGAGTTGGTGGGAGCCCCCCCCCCCCCCCCCCCCCCCCCCCCCCACAGGGCAGAAAAAATTTTTGTTTTTTTCTTTTTTGTTTTTCTTTTTTGTAGCGGCAGGGAGCTTCAAAACTTCTTGCCAGCGTTGCCACATGGTGTGAAATATGCAAGGACGACGAAGACGACGCAGGTGAAACAAACGCACGCGTCACATAACCATCTGAAGCTGCTTCCCCTCCACCAGCCCCCTACCCCAAAAAGTTTTCCACCTGCTTTCCACCTGCGTTTCGTAGCGCTTCGCACGTTGCACACGTGACTTGTTTATGTAGTTGAACTCTCCACCGCTGCCATGTTGCGGAGTACTCAATGCTAGTTGTATGCAACTGCAACTGCTACTGCAACTGCGAATGCTGCTCCTTCCTTTGCTTAATTTTCTGTTTCGTTAGCTGCGCACACACGCACACCCGAGGCAAGGGATGCCTGGTAAAACTTACTTTTATTGATATTTAAACATTTTTTATTGTGTGTGCATAAATTGTTGCTCATTTATGTGAACAACAGAGTCAAGTTTGAGTCAAGTCTGGGTAAAAGCTGAACAAAAATATTTTTTAGAGCATTTCAAATATGTCTTATATGAAAAAAGCTGGAATTTATCAAAGCAAATAATGAATATTAATTTTATATTGTTTCCACAGGCTTCTTTTAGCTTTTGCAGCATCTTGAAATTAATGTGTGCTTTTTGACCACATTCCAATTTATGAAACTTGATAGATAAATCAAAATGCGAATAATTGAAACGTTGCTTAGAAACATTTAAAGTTTGTCATGTTCAAAAAACAATAAAACAAATAATTCGACTTTGAAAAATATTGCATTTTCTTTAACAAAATTGAAGTTTTATACAATATTTCATTTATTATTACATATGTGTTCAATTAAAACTTCAAATCAAACGAAATTGCTGAAAATTTTAAATTGTTTTTGAAATTGTATATGTGTACTCATTAAAACCACGCCGCAAACTTTCACAAAGGCCTTTTAAATGCAGGTGAACTTTTTAAAAGACTCCATTAGGATACACTGCCATGTGAATTGAGTAAATAAAACTTCGTTCAACTCGTAATACAAAACACACATCTGCAACTGTTTGAAAAGATTTCCCTCATGTATTTACATGATTGTCTTTTGGACTTTTTTTTTTCCTTATCCACAAGGATTTCCTGCACTCTCCGATACAAAAATCCCTCTAGAAGTAAAAGTTTTCTACTCATTACATTTTGCACTTAACAGTTGAAACAGTTGCCATTTTCCATTTACCAGTTGCAAGTTGCATTTGCAGCTGTTGCAACAACTTTTTAAAAGAGTTTCTTTGGTTCAACTTAAAGCCCAACACGTATTTGGCTTTTGTAATACAGCAAGCAAAGCTGGCAGCTAATTTGGCATTTGGACGTCAAATGTCAATCAGTAAAACCCAAACAAAAGGAGACAAAAACTAAACGAAGCCAAACCACAGCCAACAACGGCCAACAGACAATGAGCAAAAAACATAATTGGCCACAAAACAAGCTGGGATGAAAGCGCAGAGAATGTGCAAGAAGCAAGAAATTTGCTTAATGCGCTGCATGAGTCAAGCAAAAACGGAACTCGAATGCTATGGCGGCTGCAAGTCTCGCAAATACCCTGTGCTTAGGTCCTAAGTTCACTTCAGCAAATAAAAGAAAAAAAACTAGTAAGTCTCCTTTGTATATGCTTCCTTCTACATTTTATTTATATTATATTTCCAAAACGTTGTTGATATTTAACAAAAAATAACAAAAAACAATTTTTATGCAAAAATTGTAAACTGATAATTTTATTTCTTCTTCTAAAATTTTACCAAATATAATAAATATTATTTGACCAATATTAATTATTGATGTCGTTTTAAAAATGTATTTAAGTATTTGTAATCTGAATTACCGATATGTTTTAAATATTTTAAGAATAAATTCTTACTCTTTATGCATTATATATATTTAAATAAAAAAAATAAATAAAATCAAATATTTCAAAATAATAAACTTATATACATACAACGATTTCACCCGTTCTACCACAGACAAATTTTAACAGGGTATAAACTGAAGCCAGGCCAAAAAGTATGGAATGCAATGCGATTGTAAAACCAGAGGCCAATAACAATGATGGGAGGAAAGGGGCGTTTGGCCGTTTACAGCTGCTAGTAAAGCTGTAAGCAAAATTTGCCTGGCATTCTGGCTTCCAAAAAATCTGCATGCGTGTTTCTGCGCGAGGGATACCCCGCTTTCGTCGTGGGGTAGGTTGAGGTTGGGGGGGGGTGTGGCTACAAGGATTGTATGATTCTACAAGAAAATCGCATTTTCAACGCGCTGCAAAATGAGCCAAGCAAAAACAAGAAGAAGAATAACAATAACAAAACGAAAAATGAAAAATGAAAAACTGTTTCACGCTAGAAGGCGACGACAGATAGCGAGCCAAGTGCGAGAGCCTGGGTCGTCCTGCGGGACAAGGGGGACGATAGTGTGTGGGTGCAGGCTGACTTGCATACAGCAAATAAAATAAACAGCAGCTAGGAATGCGGGCACACCAGAGACGACAGCCACTATTCCACGCCCCTTCGCCTGTCGTTAAGTTGAGTAGCGCACAAAAGTTTAAGTTTTGTGAATACTTTTTCAGGCGTCGACTTCTTGCCCCTAACCCTTTAACCGCTGCCGCATCCAGCAACCTGCCAGCAGCTGCAGCACAGCTTCATCATCATCAATTTTTCTTGATTTTTATTTTTATTTATATTTTTTTGTTCTTATGTTGCATACTTGGCGGCAAGTGGGTGCGCGCGCTTTTTGGCTTCCATCATGCATACATAAAACATGGGACATGCCCCCAAAGCCCCTTCCCCCATCCTCGAGCTCGGAATCGTGCTTCTGTCTGTGCGCATAAAAAGTGCAGATAATGGGCATCGGTAGCCATAGGAAAGATAGCTGGGAGTTCAGTGCTGTCCGCGTCAAAATTCAATTGCAACTTGTAGAGCAAAGAAATGCAAATTAGAATGCCAGGCCAGACTAACAACAAAACGTTGCAGCTAGAACCACAGAAAATGCAGATGCAAATACAGATACAGATACAGCCACAAATACCGATACAGCCACAGATACAGATACAGATACGAGTGCAGGCGCGAGTGCATTGCCTGCTTGCTAATTGTATGCAATCCGTAGGTGTTGCCTATTTGTCTCTCGCTCTTTCTCTCTCCCTCTCTTTCTGCCCATCTGTCTGCCTGCCTGTCATGTGGCTGACAGTTGAACAGACGAGCTGAAACCCAAAGCCGGTGTTGGCCAAAATTCTCAAGTGTTTTGCGCAAACAACAACCTTATCCCTTTTTTATATATGTATATATTTTTAATGAAATTACAGTTAAACTGGGTTATGGATTTTCAAATGGGCTTTGCTGTGCAGATATTACTATATATGCATTTGGATAACATGCTGTAATGCTATACATGGGCATTGCTGTATAAATATGGAAATTACACATATATATGCATAAAAATTATACATAGATATTACATAAATCTTTACATTACATACATTTATTTATATTTTATTATTTTAAATATTTTTATTACTTAAAAGCGTTAAATGCATTAAAATTATCAATAATATGAGCATTAATTTATTCAATATTTAAATTTTAATTGTTTCTTAATTTTATTTGAAAATAAAATTATAAATGAGAATATTATATATATTATATTTTACAATATTTTTAAGATTGAATCAAAAGCTAATATTGATTTATTTCTTAAAATTTTATTTTAATACGCTACCACTTTGCAACACACAAACCCAACAACATACATATTTACTATTTCGTTACCCTTACTTTTCTTTAATTTAAGAGCGAATTAGAATTAGAATTTGCCAGAGTATCTCAGCTACAACTCACTGTAGTTGACAGTGTTTACAAACACAGATGCTTCAACCATATGCTCTAAGTGGCTGTGGGCGTGTCTCTGATTTAATTATATTTGTTGCTGTCAGATCCTTTAGCATATGGTAAGAGCCGTAATTAGAGACCGCATTGGTACGTAAATATTTGCCAAGGATCATTTTCAATTTTCATAAGAAATTCAGTGAAAGCTTGCTGTTAATAATGATTTATATAAATGAAAATAATGTTGCGATGTTAATGGAGATAATGATAATTATATTGTCGTTGTTTTTTTATGGTAGCTGTGCTGTTATTTAAAGAAAATATTTAAATTTTTTTTTATTTGTTTTTGCTTATAATACCAGAAAATTTCAGCTAAAAACTTGCTCGAAGCTTTTACACACAAATGAACATACCTATACATATAGATATTTGTGGCCTTTTTTGCTGTTAGTTACTCGTTATTTTAAGGTCTAAAAAAAGCAATGCTAATAAGTGCTGCATGTTGTCAAACTGAAAGGAAATTAAAAGCAAACAAAAATTAATGTGGCCTGAAGCGATTTGAAGGCCAAGTTTACACAAACCATAATAATTATTATTGGATGCAGTCAATATATTTATAAGGCCCCCCTGCTGGCTATGAAGGATGTGGCTCTCCCCGGACGAAAGCAACATATTTTATGTACAAGTTGACAAAATGCCGGAAATTCAAAGAAAACAATGCGAGAACAGAAAAAGGCGACAAGATTTATGAGTTAAGCCGCTGCACAAATTGCAAATTGAATGACAACATAATATAAGTAGCAAAGGGGCAGCAACACATCCGCATCCGCAGCCACGCCCCTTGGTATCCCTGAGTCATGCTGCCGGCTCAGCGTCTAGACTTCCGTCGAGACGTTCCAAATGGAAATTTAAATGTAATGTCCTTACATTTCGTCGAACGCAGCGTCAGCTGCACGCAGGCAGAGGCGTGGGAAGACGGGGTGGGGGAGAGATCTGCGCAGCCAACGCAGCCACTTAACGGCAACCGGCAGGGGCTGGACTTGGGCTGGTTGCATGCAACGTAAGCAATTGGCCAGCGGCCAGACCGAAATGCCAAACGTTAATAAACATTAATTGTACAGAATTTTTATGGCCGCATCTCGAGGCCAGCGGCAAATGTTGCCGTCCTGTTCATTTACGATTCGGATATATCAGATTTATTTTTTATTTTCTTTTTGTGCCAACGATGCAGTTTAAATGCCCTCACCAAATACAAGAGGATAAGCCAAGTGAAGGAAGGAAGGCCCTTGAAGTTAATTAATACAAACAATTACATCTGAAATAAAGATAAGGGCTCTAGAGAGGTCTCAGGAAACTAATAATGTTTTTAATTAAATATTGTTCATATCAATATTTATAAGCTGATCAGAAAGTGGCATCTTGAGTACATTTACTTTTTTACTTATTTTATAAGGTTAAAAGTTAAAGTTCGATTATTTCTTTTATATTAAAATTTAAGTCGATTGAATTTAACATTTATAAAAATATTCTACATATTTTTTTTTTGGCTTTTGTAATTAATAAACGTCTCTTTAATATGAACTGATTCTTATCGATGAATTTATTCATAGAGCATTTAATACTTGCTTTACGAAAGTACGGGTTACCAAAAACAAGCCCTTCTACCAATGTCCCACACTTAATTTATATATTTTTCGGTTCTTGTTCTTTTGTCTTTGTGTTTCACAGTTGAGCGAATTTTCTTTTAATTAATTTTAAATGAATGTCGCTCGCTGGCGCGTCGCAAACTTTTTCCCAAGCAGTTTCCGGCTTTTCAATGCAGCGATATGCTGTTCAGGGGAAGTTCTGCGGAGAGGTGCAAAGGGGGCGGGGGGAGGGGGTTGGCTTTCATTGCTGTTGTCCGGCAAGGAGTCATGCAACACGGCAAGCGCGTTGACTTTTAGCTTAATTAGCTTTTGGACGAGTAAATTTTTTGGAGCTTGCCCGGTGGAGCGACCGGCTGATATCCTGTAGGAGCGAAACGAGCCGAAGGATTCGACAGAGAGTTGCCAGGAACGTGAGGCAATTAATAGGTTTTTGCAATTGCAACAACAGTTGCTGCAATTGCAATATGAGGCAAACAATGATGCTGTTGGTGCAGTTGCTGTTGCTGTTGCTGTTGGTGACGTCAGCAGCCAAGTATGATGCGAGTCCTGTGTGTCCTGCCAGCCTGCCTGCAATCTGCCTTCTGCCTGTCGCCGTTTGCCGTTTGTCCTTTTGCGCTTTTATGCAACTGTTTTTTGTTTCTACTGCTGTTATGTGTTGCATGTATTATGTTGAGGCTTCACAGCATGCAGCAGCCATTTCAGTTGTTGATGTTTTTATTGTTGTTGTTGTTGCCGCTTCGGGCAAAATGTGTTTTTTTTTTGTTTTTTTTTTTTTGCTTTTTGTGTTTCCGCTTTTGTTGTTGCTCGTTTGTTTCTGTTTCTGTTGCTGTTGCTGTTGCCAGTCACAATTTAACATTCATTTGAAATTGTCATGCCCGCTGTTGGCTCTTTGGCTTCTGTTGTCCTGTTGCCTGTTTTTCAAAATGGTGCGGGATCGGGTCGTTCAGTTCGTTGGATTGGGGCGGGGTCGGAGAGTCCTTTCCTGCACAGCGATTATGTTGATTGCAGCGCAATTCCTGTGGGCCCGCCGCTGCTTATTGTTTGCCTAACTGAATGACTGAATGGCACAGGAACAATTGCTCCATGGTGGGGGGTGTGTGCGGAGAGAGAGAGGGGGGAGGGGCCTTGTTGGTGCTGCTGATGCGGGTGGTGTAAGCGACTTTGTCCCCCCGCAGCCGCACGATTTGTGTTTTTATCCACTCATTTAGCGCACGCTTCTGCAGAGCCATCGCCATTACATAATGTTCATTATATCCTGTTGATCTGTCAAATGAAGCCGCCTACTCAACGGAAAGCAATGCGAGCAGACAACCGCCAAGGAGCGAGGGGCGGGGACAGCGCGCACGCAGGCAAAGTGGTTAAAATAGGGGGATTATATTCAGATGTCATCAACTCTTCAGTTTTTGTTTTCCTTTTTTTTTGGGTACACTCAATTGCCTGCTTGTAGTCTGTTCTGCCCCATTAGAAGGGCGAGCGGGGAAAAAGGGCTTTGTTTTTCATAAGGATTTCTGTGAATTATATATTTGGGGGACTGGGAATGCCTGTCTGGAATTCATAAAATGTTAAATGTTGTTTAACTAACCAGAATATGCCTAACGGTTCTTTATCGACAACTATATTAATTGATTTTATTGTACAAGCAAATCAAAACCACAGTTATAATTTGTAATTTCTGATTAACAATTTGGCTATTACCTGTATTTGTTTAGTTTAATTTTATTTTTAATACTCGTTCTCGAAGTGAAACTAATATATTGGGTTTGTGTAATGTCCATCGTACTGTCCGTCTGTCCGTCTGGAAGCACGCAATTTTTTTTAAGCTATGGATATATTCTTGTAATTATCCTTTTTAGACAAGGTGTTAAGATTTTTCCGACACGCGTACTGAGAAGCTGGCAATTAGATAATTTATCGATAACAGCTCGATTTGTAGTTTAATAAAAGGTGAATATTTCCCACAATTTTAGAGCTAAAGTCAGCAAATATCTGGATTAGAGTCTACCGCCTTTAAAGATCGTTAATAACATAAAACTATACATTTTTTTTAAAATTTATTTGCTATGTTCTACACACCCTCTCCCTCCAAACAAATTTTTTCACTCCTCACTTATTTTTCGGTTGGGCATATATTTGCTTAATTTACATTTCAATTTTGAATGGTGTCTTGTCAATCAGTTAGACATACTGCCGTGCCACGCCCACCGGTCACCGCCCAATGCGCTGACAATAAGTATTGCCCCATTGATGTTGCCGCTGTTGTTGCCTGACGTTGGGCTTTTCCTGGTAACATATTTTTTAACGCTAATTGAAAATTTATTGAGACAAATTGTGTTTTATTTTCGCGTTAACTATGTGCGTGTGTGCTAGTGTGTGTCTGTGTGTGTTAGTGTGTGTACGTGTGTTGTGAATAAATTATGTGCTAGTTAATGGGGATACTGATTTTTTCCATTGCTTATAAGTATACCCACAAGGCAGCTGAATAAATAGTCTGTGTTTTGTCAGAATTCAATTAATGACAAATTAATGACTTTTGCGTTGATTTTTGTAATACCCTGTAATCTTTTTTAAAAGCCAAGCAGGGTTGATTGACTTTGCAACTAGGTATTACAGTTATATATCTTGAGATCTATAGATCGAAATGTTTATGGGCTTGAGATCCTAGTTCGGTTACAACATTCTTTGCTTACCAAGGCTAGAGTTAAGATTATAGGATATGCGGTAGTCGGGCAGCCTTATGCGTTTTAATAATTCGCGGGGCATATTTTTTGGTTTATAAATTCCGTGATCAACAAATCAAAGCGATTACCACAAATGCGTTTCGTCTGCCAGCTTTTCAGCTGAATGATGTGTGCGAGTGTGTGTGTGGGTGTGTGGGTGTTCATTTAATTAATGCAAACAGATTTAACTCGTTTTTTGCGTTGTTTATTTACGCTTCCGATCGCCTCGTGGAATATTACATAATGAATTGGTTGACGGATATTGATATAAATCAATCGTCGATGCACGGATGCAAATGCAAACAAAACGCATCTCTAAAGGATGGTCGACGAGCGGCGACTGTAGGACGGACATGTCTGCGTAAATAAAAATTAAATGGTATAAAAACAAAAGTACACAATGTATGTGGAACAATGCACGAAACAGTACAAACAAATTAAAACGAATTGCCTGAATGCGGCTTATAACGCCGATTTTATTTGTCATGACAATATTAAGGGTCCTTGCATTATTTTTGGATAAATTTAAAAAGGCATTGATGAACATAGTACGATTGCCTATATATCTTTTTACAAACAGCAGTTAAAAATATAGTACTGTTAAATTTAGAAATAAAGTTCAGCCGGATGTGTTTGTTGTTATTCTTAAATTCATGTTCTACCTTAAAGTTATTTGTCCAATATATTTTTTTAAGTTCAAATGTTATATTGAAAATCTTTTATATTGTGAACTCTTCTAAAAACGATGTATATGTAGATAATAAGCAGACGGAAGCATATCCCACTGTCCTTACGTGTAAAAATATAGATCTCGTAAGCTAGAAACTTTTCGACTATAACTTTTCGATATTTTGGCGTTTTCGAAGCATATTTCGGACATTGTACAAGCTACACCCATTAAATTTAGATTATTATGTTTTCGAAAGTAAACCAGAACCATTTCGGAATTCGGATGTCTTCATTTTATTTTGAGATGGATTTTGCATCAATTATTTCAGCGCAATTAATTTGTTTGATATAAACCATCAATTGAACTCTGTGTTCACACAGCACTCAAACAAATTTTTTTATTATTTATGTCAATAAAGAACTTAGCATTTTTCGTTCACACCGAACTTTTTGCACGTATACTCAATAAAAATGTATATAAAAAAAAATACAAAAAATAGTTACATAAATAGAAACGTTGCCAACGTTGTAATACCCTTCTTGAGCTGTTGGTTTTGTTTAATAGATACATAAATTAGCAGATCTGAGGTACTTCCAACTCAATAATATGCACATTTGCTAGTTAATGTATATATAAAATAAAACACATAGCTATAAAGTTTGGATATGCATTATAATGCCAGATATATCTGATTCAACGCGTTACACAATTTATATTGCCTTAAAAAGTGTATACAATTTAAATTTACTGTCAATGGCAACAACAAAGGTGTCCAATGGACTTGATTCACTTTTATTTCATATTTATTTTTTTGAACATGTTTCATTAATATTTTTGCAATTATTACATATTATTTTTATTGTGTGCATGATTGTCAATTATTTGGATTTGTTATTGCGAGCGCGGCAGGTGTTTGGCTGCAAGTGCAAGCAGTTCACAGGGCAAATTAAGCCAAGCAATAATAACAATAACAAAAAACAAGAACTTTATAAATTTGCAATTTGTTGGCGCTTTTGTTCCACTGTGCATTGAGCACATTACGAACTTTATGCGCTATTGTTTTATGGCTCATTGTGTGCGTCGTTTTCCACGTTGTTGTTGTTGTTGTTGTTGCCTGTCAATAAAGTGTCAATAATTTATAAAGCAAACAAAACTGCCTGGCTGCTGGCTGGCATAATGCCATAATCAAGCGACTATAGCACCGTGACGAGGTCTGCCAGCCATTGCCAATGGAGGGTCTGGAACCTATCTGCATGGGACATAAGTATGCCCATCTAATGCAAATATTTATCTACAGTTGCGCGACTCTCCAAGCTGCTGTCTGTTTATTTAAAATTTATTAAAAACAGTCAACAACAACAATACACGTAATGAATGAATAGCAAAATGGAATATTATGTGATTGCAATTTATGTTGACATGTACTTAGGCTCATCAATTCCATTTGCTCTAGACCCCCTGACAATCGACCCCTCTCTCGCTCTATCTCTGTCTCTCTCTCTCTCTTGCATATACTGTTGAATATTGTTGTTTACTGGTTCCTCGGCTCTGGTTTGTTTTGCTTGTGTGTTGTGCAAACATTTGCATTTTAAATAATTAATCCACAAGTATTGAATATTAAATGGTCTTTATTGCGCAAACTGTAAAATATGATATGATAGCTATTCTTTAAGTGTTGGTTAAGTGCTGCAAAGTGAACGAATAATTACAGCTGTTGCATAAATAATGCGTTCTAGCATACTTAATTATTATCATTGAGTCCACTCGAAACTAAGACTTGTCAAACATAAAATTAAGAATGTAAATATAACATTTACTCAATGTCTTGACATGAAATTTGAAGTAATTCAAACATACTGTTTATACTTTAAAATCACCAAACTCACCAATATCTCACCCACGCCTAAAGATAGAACCGACAAATTTTCACCATATCCATTATCTTCTCCATAAATTACACAAACAAAAAGTGTCTTACTTAAATAATTATTGGTTTTTTTATGAATACATTCCTAAAATCTACTCTAATTTGTGTTGCACTGTTTTTTAATCAAATACAAAATTAATCCTTTAAAAGAAAATAGTTTGGGCAAATTAAAAATATATGCAAATATTGCTTAGATATACTTGAGCTATGATCACATTTAATTTTATAAAAGTAAATCGTACATACCACCAAAATTTAGTTGAACAAACTTTGTTTGCAAACAATTAAACCACAAATATTGAATGTTAGGTAGCAAAAGCTGAACAAACACCTAAAACAAGTAGATAGCCCGGAGTGTTGGTAAAGTGCACAAGCCAGAGTGTTGTAAAGCGCAGCGAGGCGCACGACTCATGCAACTGATTAAAAAACGGCGACTTCTAAAACAGTCAAAGGGGATTTTGCCAAACGATTTTATGATGAGCGAAACTTGTGAGGCAAGCAATGTCGGCGGCGTCAAAGAAATTAAAAGAGGAAGCGACGCCGCAACCGAAGACAAAAGCCCAGTTGAAAGTGCAAATGGCGGTTGGTTAGCGGAGGAATAAAGGGATGCTCCAAGGACTCACTCACAGTTTACCTTAGCCGTCGGGGGCAACCAGTGCATTTTGCCTTTTGTAATTAAACTTTTGCGCGACAATGCGGCTGCGAAATGAATTTCTAAGAAGCTCCATCCGCACACGCAGACAGACCTGCTGCCAAGGTGCCAGCCTGACAATGCAACTGACGCTCGGCAAGCAAACAACAAAAACAACAAAAACAACAAAAACGCCAAAAACTCGAACAGCGACAGCGGCACCTCAGCGCATGCAATCCAAAAGTTCTACTCGAGCACTAACGACAACTGCGAGCAAGCTAGCCCAAAAGTGTTCGCCTAGAAAATACCCTGTACCCACGCAAGCACTATGAAAAAAATTGTATAAATAAATTTAATATGAAGATATACCAAATATAAATATTTATCTATTAAATAAGAACTATTCCGTAATCAGATCCCTTTTATTTAAAAGAAATATTTTGTATAGTAAAGTAGGCCTCGACTAATATCGACTTAGCTATCAATGCTGATCAGTAAATTATATTGTCTTTAGCGTCAAGGAAATCTTTATTGTCTGTTACAAATGTATACAATGCTTTAATATAACCTGACTAGAGCGTTTTCGATGGTTAGCGGGGAAAGCCAAGTGTCTCATTTTAGTTATGGAAAAGAGCATCGTCTAGGTTGACAGCCTGGAGGCGCGTTAAGGACACGGCTCAGCGCGTCGCAACAAAAGCTCGCAGCTCGGAGAAGTTTGCCTCAGCAGCAGCGGCAACAGATTTAGCAACAATGTTTTTTTTTTTTTTTTATTATTGTCTTACAACAAAAGACAAGTACAACCGCCCAAGGCGGCAGCGAGGAGGCAAACTGTTGCAGCAGTCATGTTGCATGCCACACTCGCTGCATTTGCGGCAGTCTAATTGAAAGCGAGCAACGGAACTAAGCAACGCAGTTTGTTAAGCCAGCGAAATTATGCCCACAGACACATGGCAAAAGCGTGCAAATGAAAAACTATGAACAAAGAAAATGAGGTAGTGGAAAACGAGAAAAGTTTTTATGTCACTTCGAAATGCTCTCTAGAAATTAGTATATCTATCCGGTTTGAAAAAAACTATCCTAGACTCAAGAAAAATTTTCGGATTGAAATATACTAACCAAAGTTAAATAAAAAAATATATTATATTATATTAAAAGCAAAGCTAGAATATTATGCTTGTGCAACATTTTTATTTTTATATTTTTATAACCTAAGATCATAAATTCTTATTTATTATCTAGTAAAATAAAAATGCTTATGAAATTTTACTCAAATTAACACACCCCCAAAAATACTCTTCACAAGAGTTTAAAAAGAAGAAAAGTCGACCATAATTTAAGTTGATCTTTAAACACGAAACACCTGGCAAAAAGGCTAAAGACCAAAAGCTGAAAACGTGTGAAATGTTAATAAAAAATGCAGCCCACAAAGACGACGATGGGAGGGGGATTTCTAATATAGAGCTAAAAAAAAAAGAAATAAAAAACCAAGCTGCAGGCATCTTAGAAATGCGAAGGTTAAGCTGGGGTTAAGCTTCAATGGAGTTTCTTAGACCGAAGCTAAATCTAATTTGCAGCCAACTTTACTTTGCGGCATTAGCTTGCCAGTCACGCGCTTAAGAAATTATAGTTAACCCACCCCCCCCTTCTACCAACTTGCAGCCACACATTCAGCGCCCTAACTGGGAAAAAAAAGGTCAAAATTTCAATTGGCGCTGCCGCTGCTGCTGCTGTTGCAGTTATGAAAAATTCATAAAGGATAATGAGCGACAAGCTCGTGTCAACGTCGTTGCCAGGACAACCGAAAAAGCAGCTCGCAAAAAGCTGGCAACGTTTTAACAAACGAATGAGCAGGCAAATGCCATGCAAAGGACGTGCTAAAGTGTGTTCGTGGGGGTGGGGGAGGGGAAGGGAGGGAAGGAAAGAGCGAGTGTGCTGGACATGAGTGAGCTGCTCTGAGCAAGCTGGGCGCTAATTAAAATCCTGACTGGTTACCATGACAGATAAGCGCCTGCTGCTGCCGCAGTAGCAGCTGCAATGAAGTCAAAGGTGTTAGATAAGTGGCTCTGGCTGGGCTGGGGTGCGTGGACGCAGCTGCAGTTGACAGTCGCTGGCTGCTGCAGCTGCTGTTGTTGTCACTGCCCCAAGTGGGCCAGGCAAATGCAAAGAGAAGCGACAAGCGTCCTGCATTGCTGGCATTTTGACTTGAATCAGCAGCAGCAGCAGCAGCAGCAGTTGCTGCAGCAGAAAGCGTTGCAGCCGCGGAATGCTTAGTTATTGGGTTAATAAAACAGACCAACAATGCAAGCGAATAACATCAACATAACACAACAGCCAAGAACCAACAACAACTAACAACTAAACTCACCTAGTTTGACAAAGCGCTCGTTCGTTGCATTGCGGCCAGGCCCATGGGGCGTATGAGAAATATTTTCTATGTGCGGATTAACAAGCAGCTGGAACAAACTGACAAGCCAGGAGAATGCCAAGTGCTGCACACACACACACACTCACACACACATACGTTTAAATGTATGCCAAGCGCATATGACATTCCTCAACAGCGGCCCAGATGTGGTACAGGGGACACATTCTATAGTTTGTCTAACTGCAAAACCGGACAAAGGTAACCAAGGTAGAGCTTAGTTACCATATGCTGCACATTTAATAACAGCAGTAGCCAAACACAAAATTTGTTTGTCTGTTTGTTTCTACGTCTACAGGTGAATTTTTGCATTTCTTTTCCAAGATATCATAATCAAACTTCAACAATTACGAACTCTACGTGGATAGTAGTTTTTAACTTTTAGACTTCTACTCTATAAAAACTGAATGCCTTGACGGACAAATTGTTTTTCTTCAAGATATCATCATTATGGTTCTTAAATACAAAGAGAATATTAAATGCATTGTATAGTTAAAAAATACACTTTTATTAAATATTTTTCATGACTGCTAAATATCTTTCAGGATACTTTTTTGTCGGAGCTCTTCTTCCGCACTTTTTTTTTCGTTTGCCAGATGTTTTAGTTAATGCGTATATACAATCATGCTATATGATATATGTGGCATATTGTTCGCTGTAGCAGCAACCGCACAAACACCAAAGTTTCCTCCTGAATAATTCATTTCCGTTATCTTTGCATGAAACTCGAACTATTTGGCAAAATGGAAAAAATAATTTTAATCGCATTATTCCAATTATGGCATTTGCTTTTTATCTATGAATATTAAACTTTATTCATCAAATTATATTTTTAAATATCAAATTGCGTTAGAAAATTAAAGTAAGTGAGAGAATATAATATTAACTCATATATCAGCTAATTTTGATCAAAATTTAAGTGAAACGCTATATGTTATTATACCTTGTATTTTGCCATAAAACGAATTTGGAAAAGGTTTATGCTAAATTTCATACCACAGATAATTAAATATTTATTTAATTTCGATTCGATAATATCGATAGTGTTATAAAATGTTAATAAAATAGTCATGTTCTTAATTTATTTTAATATGCTGATCAAAATTATTTTTGTATATATGCTGTTGCCAATGCTCTATTTGTGATTTCTAATGTTTATTTTTTGGTTTGTAGAAACTGGCAATTAAAATTTTTTGATTTTATTAGTGAGCATTTGATTTTTCTGGTAATATTAAGTTCAAACGAACAATCCAAAAACTAAAAGGAATCGCGCTGCACTGAATTTATAAGCTGTGGGTGTAGTGAAAAGCAGCTGACAAACTGACAGACGGATCTGATCTAAATGATATGGCTTAGAGCAGAGGTTTCTGGTCACTGTGCGGTGTGTGGAATTTTCTTTACAGCGTGCTGCGTGTAATGCCACAAGCAGCTATTATAAGCAGAGTGCCAGGTTCTGGGAGCAGTTGCTGTTGTTGTTGTTATTGTTGCTGTTATTCGCTGGGCCACTTGGCGCAATCAACGCAGCCGACAATAAGGACCTCGTCGACAAACGGTGAGACAAGAGAGAGCGCGCAAGCTGCTTGTAAATGATTCAACACCTGCGGGGCAACTCTGGCAGTGGAGCAGATAAGATCCAAGGACTCAGGGACTATGCCGACAGACATATCAATCAGTGTGAGGCGTTGCCACGCCCCGTTTGTGGCAGCTTCGCGTTGCGATTGCGTTTGCATGCGACGCGTTCTGACGCCGTGAGAAAAATGGCGCTGCATTACTTACATGGCGCGCCTGAAAGCATGCTTTAATTTATTTTAATTCACTTTTTTCCCCAAGCTGACGCTTCCCCCGCACCTGCAACCCCTCTGCTGCTGTTCGTTGTCAGCGCTCGACGAGTGATATGTAAATATGCAGTTACGTGCGTACATTGGCGTGCAATTACAGAAGACACGCCCACCACCTTCCCACCCGCCCGCCAAGTACACACTCCACAGAGCAAACAGTGAAACACTGGTGAAATTCCTTTGCTAATGCAAGACACATTCGTTGGCATTAATGCGACGCACAGTGGGCGCAAATTGACGATATGCGGCGTCAAGGATGCCAACGCCTTAGACGGCTTATTAGGCAGCATCTACAAGGATATGGCAGGATGAAGACGCCACCACATCAAGAAGCTCGCCTGTCTCGTTATGTGTAAGCAATCCAGGCACTCGAAAATACTAATTCCCATGTCAGCGTCAGGTGAGACAGCTTCTCATCTCGCTTTATCTCAGCCCGGCCCGGCCCGGCACGGCCCGCGTCGCCTCGCCTCGCCGCCCTTCTAGCCAGCTGATTGACTTCCGTTTGGCTCGTTTTCAATGCCTCTAATCGATTTTGCACCCAAAGGACATTTTCTGTGTGATTGTGTGCGGTTTTTGGCTTTGCCTTTTGCTTATTCTCATTTTGATTTGTTTTCTCAGCACATTTTTTTCATTCCTTCATTCCCTCTGTGTCATTTCTTGTGGGCCAACGTGCTGTAAGTTTGCTTCCGTGCGTCTGCGTTAAATGTTCGTGTCCTCATTGCAGTTATACCCAGTACCACATAAGGGAAATTTCACTAATAATAATAATAATAATATACATTTTTTATATTACAATTTATTTACTATTATTATTATTATTTTTAAATAAATTATTACTTTATTGTGAAATGTCTATTATTTTATTTTTTGCACATTATATACATTCATTATTTCTGAGTTTTTTATTTTCACTCAAAAATATTGTACTTTTTGTAACAAATAAATTAACGTAAAAAGAAACCATATATTATGAGAGATTCTCAATTTACTTTCTGTATGAAAATCAATAAGCATGTCGTATTTTATTTTATATATGACATAAGGCGAGTTCAGAAGTTTGAGATATTTATATAATAATTATAATTATATTATAAATATTATTATATTATTACATTAAAATTACTTACTACTTTAACCTAGTAAAAAAAATTGTGCACACTAGGGTATTATCTAAGTCATGTTTGCAATTCAATTACTTTGATCATTGTTAGTTATTGTTATCTTAGGATTTCAAGCTTTGCTGCCTCGCGCAGGTTCAACTTCAATTAAATATGCGTATGATGTTTGTTTTCTTAATATTTTATTTTTTTTTTTTCTACTTCTTGGCATTTGTTGGCCCAGCCACGTTTTTATTGCCCCAAAAATGGACGACGTGTTCTGTTTGTGCAACTGAAGCTAAAAGTTGAACTAAATTCTGAAACTAAAACTGAAAATAAAACGTTGTTGGCTCCTGCTGCTGCTACTGTCGCTACTGCTGATGTTATTATTGTACTTGTTGTTGTCAGAGCCAGGCATTGTGGCAATCTTATAAATTTTGGAGCAACTTTCATATTTTTCCAGCCATGTCATGTGTCAGCCAACAACCGGCAACTGAAAACGGGGCGGGAGTTATAACTGAATGGAATGGAGATGGGTAGCTAAGCTTGGCATGAATGTCACATGCGTCGACGTCTGCTATTTGATTTAAGAGTGACAACGCTTAAAACCAGGCAACAGAAAAACTTTTGCAGAAGCGGCACCTGTGCAAATGCTCGAGCTCGAAGAGCACCGAGGTGAAGGATTAGCTGAGGAGCACTTGTGGGTGCACGAAAGGTGCAGTTGGCTCACCAAAGAGACAAAAATATGCTACTCTGTGAATAGTGTGCACTGTTTGGTAAGCACATTAAAAGTGTGGCTCAGGTCTAAAAAACATATATTTTCTTTTGAGTTGGCATTTCTTGTTTCGACTTTTGAATAGAATAATAAACCAACTAACATATGCTTAAATATTTCAAGATATAAAAAAATGCCTCTTTGATAAATTTACATATTTTAATAATTCTTTTATATTATCCATTTTATTTATTATTTATTTAATTTTTTTTTATTGTTTTCTTGATTCCTTAAATATAAATCTTTATAGGAGGTTATTATAATTTTACGACTTTATCTTTTGCGTTCCATTGGACAGACGGAAACCAGGGCGGACATTGCACAAACTCTTACTCTATACTCTTTATAGTTCATGAACGAGTATAGAAATAAATAAGTTATGTATAATTTAAAATGTTGAATTTAATTTGATTGAAATCCTTACAACATTATAAATGAACAATGATTTAAATGTACACTAATATAATGGATTCGATCAGGTTTGCTATTTATAAATTTCCACTCGACTTTAATCTGCATTTTAAGGACGGTAAGACAAAACATATATGTTGTTGTTGTTGCACCCAAAAATCACTTGGCAGGAAACTCACATTCATGTTTAATTAAAAGATAACACACTCACTGTAGTTGTTCATATATATACACATATATGACTGCTTACATATATAAATATATAAATATTATATATATATAAATATATATATATATATGTATGTATATATGTTGAGTCTTTTAAACACTTGCATTCATCCGGCTAGCACAACTTATATCACATGATTCCGTTTCGATTCGCTGCGTTTGTTGCTCTTGCAAAATTTATGCATTTAATTTAAAGCAAATTTTACGTGTGTTTAGTTTGCAGCTGCTAAGCTGCACACACACACGCACACACACACACCACAAGTTGCTTTTTTGGTTGTGCAACATACCGGAAAATATTTCAGTGCTTGAGCTGTGAAAACTTTTGCCTATCCCTGTGTGTGTGTGTGTGAATGCGTGTGTATTTTTCAATAAAAGATTGGAGATTCAGTTTCAGGATTTGTGCAACACTCAAGTTATCGCTCCGATAATTGAAAGCTTTAAAATTTATGGCCAACTTTTCTGGCTATTTAGCATATCAAACGAAAATCGTAAAAATAAAAAAAAAAATAAACCGCTAACTGGCCGCACGCATCGAAATTATTCCAATTATATAAGCCATGCCAAGCTCCAGGCAACTTGAATTGCTTTTGTGTTTTATTGCACTGAGAATTTAGCGCCATCAATTAATGGCATGCCATAAAAGTTTTATTAAGTGATTGACTGTCCCGCCTGGGCGAAAGTTGACTGACCCAACTGACCGAAACTGAGAACCGAGAGTCGAGAATCGAAACCCCTACAAAACGCGTCCCCTACTCCTCCCATGGGTTCAACGCAAAACCCCATCGATGGCTCGAACCTCGTCATCATCGGCTCACTTGGCAACTTGGCATGTTGAAATATTTAAAGCCGCTTAAATAAATTGTGGTTTGCTTCTGGTTCTGGTTCTGGTTTTTGGTTCGGTTTCTGCTTCTGTTTCTGTTGCTGCTGCTGGTGGCTTTGGCTGTGGCTCCGTTGACTTGCAGACAGAGAAAATCAATAGCGAATTCGTGGAGTCGCAGACCAATTCCAAAATGGGAGGGGCTGTTGTTGGGGAGTTGCCGTAATCACACATAAAACTCTCGTTAGGCGCATTAAATTACAAATTCCATTAAAATGATTATTAAGGCAAGTATTTGCTAATTCATTTACTCGCTACGCAGAATGCTGGAGCGCAATTAATAAATCCAAATGAGCAGCAACATTTCGCATAGCAACAAATGTTTCGTGACTATTCAAGTGCCCTATAAAAAACATTTCAGATAGCGAAATTCAATCACAAAACAAGAGAATCTCAAATGGATAATGGGCCAAGCCTACGAGCGGTGCTAAATGAAATTTACAGCTCGTAAAAAGTGATGCTGGTGGCTTTTAAAAAATATTTAATTACCATAGAATGGGTTTTTAAAAAAATAAATGAGATTTGCATAAATATTTGTGTACGTTTATATTTGAATTTTTCATTTGATTTGTGTATACATTTTTAAACTGTTTTAAATCGGTGTGAATCAATTTTGGCTTTGTTTTAAACCACCTTAAAACCAATTGCAAACCACCTTCAAGTTGACATGAACCGGTTCATAGCCTCAATACAAATATTTAAAACAGAATATCATAATATTATTTGTATTTTTTTAAAGCAATTTTAAAACATTTTAAAGGTCTGTCCTCAGTCTGCGACAGACATAGATTTTCACGTGAATATGAAATACAACCTTTTTTTTTATTTTTGTTATGCCATATTCATTTATATCATTTGATATTCACAAACACAGTTTTATTGGCCCTGTTTTCGTATGACTTTGGCTAACGGCATTATTCACTCTAATTGAGTTAGGAACGTGTACATTTAACTAACTTAACCCGGTCGCAAAACTGTTAAAGCACTCGACATACCTTTTCTCAAACCGTTGGAGCGGTGAATGTAATGAATAACTGCCACTGGCTGGCGACCCCAGTCGACCAAGTCCTTATGAATAATAAGGCAAATAATCTGTCAGCGTCGCAGCCGCCTAACCCGTCGACCCGCCAACCCGCCAGCCCATAAGCCCACTTACCAGCCTATCAGCCCGCCAGGCACCCAAACACCAAACGGCAAACGACTCAATTTCGATGAGAAGGACAACTCTGGCAGTAACGGCGACAGGCTGGTTACCAACTCCTCACTTGGTCAGGGCCGTATCGCGTGTATGTGTGTGTGGGTGTGTGTGTGTGGGTGTGGGTGTGGGCATAGGGGCAACTGGCGCTAATAACACGAAATCGGATTTGAGCGTTGGCCGGTTGACGCTGCGTGTGATAAAAGGCAACAACACGCAGTTGTGGTTTGCGTTGTGGGAAGGGAGACGACGCGACGCGGCGCGGCACACGCTGCGTATGCGTAACATGCGTTTTAATGAAATATTGAATTTTATTGCCTGCGTGCCTGTCAACAACTTGCAGAGTCCAGCACAGACCATGTCCGCGTCCACATTCACGTCCAGCTCGTGGCCCGGGTTCACGTGCCCACTTCACAACTTGTCACTGCCTCGAGGGCAAAGGGCGCCACCAACTGGCGTCTCTTTTAATTTGATTTTCAGACAGCTCAACGCCCCCCTTTTCCCCCATTCCCCCATTTTGGACTTGTTGGTGCCCGAAGCACTCCCTTTCTGCCCGCATTTTAACGCTTTTTATTTGCTATGCAAAAGTTCAAGTGTATTATTACCAAAAAAAAAAAATACCGAAAAAGTTGGTTTATATTCCGGCTTTGTTGTTGTTGTGCCTGCTAATAAAAGCAATTTATGAAGCCCAAAGCGCGGAAATGAATTGTTAACAAATTTTGCGGCGTTGAGTTTTGGCTACGGTGAAACTCAAGACGATGGCAATACCAATGCTGATGGAGATGGCCAGTGCAATAGGGGTGGGGGGGTCGCGATGATGAGTGGCATCGTTGTCGAGTGGACGACATGTCTTGTTTATGGCCACGCCCGGACAGGGCAGGCAGTGCACGCATAAACAAACGGAGCGAAACAAGGTTCGCGGGCCCCACACAACCCCCCGACTCTGGCATTGTGAAATTTCCCAAAGCGCGCATAAAATGAAAACCCAAAACAAGGAGCTGAAAAAAAAATATGTGCACACTCAGACAAGTGCAATCTTTAGAGCAGCAAAAGCTTTAAGCACTCGCAGATGTTTAAACTTTATAATCGTTGAACTTAAAAAAAAAGCCAAGAAAAATATTAAGGGCCCTCCCTTTAAGGCGTCTTTATGGGAAACTTGAGAGTGAGTTGAAAAACAAGCAAGCAAAGTACGCTTCACATATATATATTTTAACTAAATTTATATTATAGTATTTTATTAATACTTAAAAATTAGAAAGAATTTTATTTGAGCTAGTCTAAAATTTGATTCCAAGATTCAATTCTCCCACTTGGAAGTACTTTAATTTACTTGAAATTTTTTATTTTATTCGAACCAGCAGCAGAATATTCAACATAAATTAAATTCTATATACACAAATAAGCATAATGAAAATTTCTTGTTTGAAGTTGCGTATTTTATATGCTTTGTAAATAGCACATGTAAAATGTAAACTCGGCTTCGGAAACGCGCTCTTCATCGCTGTTGTTTGACTATCTGCACGCACTGTTGCAGGCCTTTGTATGGAAATAGCCGTCGTTTGACGTAAGTCCTGGCTAATCTCTAATTGCATCGATCTGTAATTGTTCCTAAGCGAAACCAAGCAATGGTTCGAAGCCGAACGCATACGCTATTCCTTAATTGAACATTTATAACGTTGTTGCTAAAATCCATCTGCAGGGCGTAGATATTGAAATTTATATAGCTGCTAATACAGCTTAGTTGCTCATTGTGTTATTACATAAGCAGGGGCAATAGCAAAATTAAGAGCTTCCACAATAACTAAACTTAATTAATGAAAACTTTATAGTATAGAGTATATGAGTCTTGTTTTTTTTATTATTTCTTTAAGCCCCAATATATATTATTTTTTATATATTATATACGTTTGATATTCTTTCTTTTTCTTTTGTAGTAGTCACAGAAATTATATGATTAAAATTATATGTTTGGGATATTAATTAATTGGAAAACAAAAAAACAATATTATTTAACGGCATGTATTGCTTCTGAGTTCTAAATCAAATTACTTAATTGATTTAAAGCGGCTAAAAATAACTTGAGTACCGCTAAATTAATTTAAGGATTCTCTAATTTTTATGAATATAAGAGAAGCCAACATGTTCGTGTATGCTATTTTTGCTTTGCCACAAATGCCTCCGTTTGCATGTAAAATACGATAAATTTCCATCTTGCGACAACATTTTGAAATTCAGCAAGTCATGTCGCATAAGCTTTTTACAGCCAGTTTTCTGCTCAATTTGTTAGCTAGTGTAATCGACTCAACATCTGTGTGCAGTACTTAGCATCCTTAATTTCAGGGTATCGTTCGATAGCTGTATTTAACAGCCTCCTCGGTAAACTCATATTATAAAACTAAATGCTTGTGCGTGTTTGACATACAACAAAGTTCCGCTTGCGGCAAACTTGTGTCACACAGATAAAAAAAAAATACGAAAACAAGAAACGGTATAACTTTGCAATCGAATGCGACCGACCGCATAATACTCTGTTTACAATTTAATAAAAGCTAAAAATGTGTATTTTTTACTGGGTGGGTGTGTAATTAATTAGTATCTTAAAAACTGATAACTGATAAATTCTCGTTTTTCACCAATTTAATTACAGAGGGTTTTCGGTTTTCAAAAAATGCTTATTGCACAAAACCAACATGCTTATATTCAGTTTGCGAAACAGGGTATTCAAGAACTGCTGCCACACACATTGCAGAAGCCGCAGCAGCTGCTTTTGTTTTTAATGTAATTCCAGCAGATGATGCTGGTGCTGCTGCTGCTGCTGCTGCTGCCGTTTAATTGTGAGATAAAACTTACCGATAATGAGCAGCTTTATGGTTGTCATGTTTTCCCTTTGTTGTTGCTGATTTCACTTCTTCAGTTTTTTTTTCTTTTTGCTTTATTACAATTTGTTGTTGATGTTTCTGTTGTGTGGTTTGATTGTTTGCAGTTTGTTTTTTTTTTTTGTGTTGTTGCTGTAGTTGGTTGATTCAAAGTTGCAGCTGGGCCCGCACTTTTTTTCAATTTGCTATTTACGCGCTTTATTAATCCGACTTCGGCACAGTTCGACATGCACTGGCAAATGGCATTTTAATGTTTAAAAGGCAAATGCAATTTTCTGCCCCGAGCAGCACAATGTTTTGTTATTAAGTATTGACATATTCTTTGTTTTTTATTTTATCAAACTCACTTTATTTTTATTTTATTAATATTCTTAGTGCATCGTTCGTTTGAATTTTAAATTTGTATTTTTTGAAAACTATTCTTTTAGAGAGAAACGTTTTGCGCAGTTTGCCTAAATGTTTCAATTAAATTGATTAAAATGCGACGGCCCAAGGTATGCAATACTTCCCCCTTCCCCCTCTTCATTTAGCAACGACCAATGAATATTTAAAGCCTAGGGTATTTCAATTTGAGCTGTGAGCTGCATAGACACCGACACAGGCCTTATAGTGATATATAATTTCAGATACGCCTAGACATAAAATTAACATATTTTGTTAATAATCATTATTTGTGTCTGCACCCACACACACACTTGTATCTATTCTATGTGTGTGTGTGCAATCTTGTGTGCTTGCAAATGGACGCAGGACTTTGACTCCTACACATGTTAACTGCTGCCTAATGTCTTATTCATGTTTACAGCCTTGTGCCCTGTAAACCTCTCTTAGCCACACGCCCTCTCACCTTCTAACTGTTGCCTATGAGCTTGGCTAGCTGTAAAACTGTTTGCGTGCTGGAAACTTATTAGCCGATAGCTGAAAGGCCAGTAGCCAAACCTTTTGGCTAAGCAATTAGAACGGCTTTTTTGACTTCAATGGGCCAAACAAAAAATATACCATTTGACTCGCAATTTAGCCGCAATATAACTCTTGGTCCTTTTATGTCATAATATATCCATCAAATTTTAAATGAGCGCACTTTGGACAAAAACTCACAAAAATCTCAGCAATTGTGGCTACATTCATGTCAATTCCCTTTTGGCTACATTAAGGCGCTCTGCCATTAAAAATTTATATTCATATAAGAAAATTCTCTTTAAATGCTCCTTCATTTTATTTCATTTCAATTTAATATTTTTAAGTAAGTGAGAAATCTGTGCCAAAAATAAACTTTTTATATCAATACATAAAATGTACGACATTTGCTATGCTACAAATTTTTAAAGCTAATAAATTGAGATGAGGAAAATGCTTTTAATGCTTTTCTAAAAAATTATGGTCTTTGAAAAAAATTTAATGTTTTCTTTAGGCATTTTATTTTGGTTAGTTAGTTTAATATATTAAAATTGTACATTCATATAAGAGTATAAAATGTTATACATTTTTTTAATTATATTTTATATTTTATTTTCATGTAGTTTTGTAATTCTTAGGTCTACCATTTGTTTGGAATTCACATATATTGAAAACATATCTATTAATTCGTAATTTTACCAATTTTATATTACATGTGAACCAACAATTTAATTTACATTTTTATTTTATTTTTTATTTAGGGCTTACACAAGAGCAAACTGAATACTTTAAATATTTTTAGAAGTAAAACTTTACAAATATTTAAAGCTTTCCAAATAAAATTCGACAAAACTCAATTTTACGCTAAACGCCTATTTGCATAAATATAACATCCACAATTATTTCTAAGGCTTGCGCGCCAAAAAGCTTGCACTTTAAAAGGAAAGAATGGCGAGTAGGTCAACGATTGCAGCAATTGGCCGGAGGAAAACAAAAGGCCATAAAAAACGCAATGCTTTGGCCGCATAATGTGTCATGAGACAGACAAAAATCTGCTGTCACAGGCGAATAATAAAAAATGAATTTATTTGGTTTTATGTGCTGGCGACTGTTGCTGCTGCTGCTGCCAAGGACAACAAGTTGGACAGCAGAGAGGAAAAAAGGCAAAAAAAATATTACAATAAAAATAAAAGAAATTCCGAAGAAATTATAAGGATTTGACAGATGAGCCAGCACGGCAGCGTGTCCTGGCACAGCGCCCAGGTAAAAGTGGAGCACAACTTTAGCCTTAAATTGAGCTAAAAATGTGCTGTTGCTGCCGCTGCAGTTGGCCCACTTTCTGTTGTTGCTTTTGTTTGTGGGAGGAGGGGAGGGGGTGCTTGCGGATTGCCCGGCATGAATATACATGCGGCATGTCGACAAGGTCGGCAAGTTTTCTGGCAACAGTTGCACTTGAGTGCCACATTGCAGCTGCCGCCGCACACAGGCTGTGTCCATTTGTCACTGAGCTGCAACTGCTGCTGCTGCTGCTGCTGATTGCAACAGACACTCAAGCAAAAGCAATTTGCATAATTACAACGCACATGAGCAACGCGCTAAGCGCCAGGCAGGCACTGCCTGCAAGTAGGCAACGGCTTTTCATTAGCTCTAAACACAAGCGGAGACGACACTTTGCAACACGCGCGCTTGCCACACACGATTTAAGCTTGAACTTCGGCTACTGCAATCGCTTTGCCGCCCGTTGTCGCCGAATGCTTCTTACCAACTAACACAATTTGAGTTTTGTTATAGCTTTAAAAACGAAGTCATCGCGTTGGCGAACGACACGAGCTCACTTCGGCTCAGGACGATGGCAACACGAAGTGCGCTCGCGAGCTGTCGCTGCTGGCCAGACGCCTGCGCATTAATGGCCCAAAGAGAACGTTGGCAACATTGTTGTTCACTCTTAAATGTTGCCAGCATATTTTTTAGATTGTGCCACGTTGGTGTGGAATCGAAAATATTCATATATATCTTCCTCAATACAATAATATTTAAAATTTTTGAAACTGAATCGTATATTCCATATATAACCTTAAGTTCAAATGTGTTGCCTACTTTTTGGCATGTTGCCATTTTGTGGGTCACGCAACATACGAAGCTTGCTCGTGCGTTCGTTCGCCGCTCGTTCCTTTCAAATGTTGCTAAGCATTGCAATTTAAGAGCGCGTTTGTTTCATTGCCATTTCGTACCGCTCTCTTTTTGCAACATGTTGCCAGTTATCGGGCTCCGTCAACAGACGCGCAACAGTTGTGCTCAGCTGTACCTCGTGAGTCTTGGCCCGTCCACAATTACTGCAATTGCCACTTAACTAAAATGCCACACTCGAAATTGTTGTTCTTGTTGTTGTTGTTCGGTATTAGATGGTTGTGGTGCACAAGAGTTGCGCACCACCTTAACACGGCTTTTGAGCGGGATTCGCTTTGCAGCCAGGCTCAAGATGGGCGCAATCAGCAAAAGTGGCCAAGACCAAGAACAGCGACAGGGCCAGGCCAAAAGCCAAGCCCCAAAAGGGTTAACTCATCAGAAGCATCAGTGGGAAACATGTGTTTTCCACCCACAATCCCTTCCCCAATCCCACAAAGACAAACTGTTTGGTAAGCTGTGCACTGGCAACATCCCGCATTAAGATACAGATACACAGGGTCGGTTACAGATACATTTGCCACTGCACATTCACAAAAGTTGTTAAAAAGTTCAAATAAATTTGTTTTTTTTTTTTTGCTATATTTTTGTCGAGTTGTGACATAAATTTATGCGTTTTGTGCTTCAGCAACAACAACTGGGCCCGGTTACAGATCAGGTCATGGATTGCTCTAGGTGCTGGGAATGTTAGGTGTAAGGCATTGGGGTGGGGGTAACAGCGATTGCTGCTGACAAACTAAAGAATATTTCGAAATTGAGTTGTCATAAAAACAGGCAGCATGTTGTGCACTGTGTGTGTGCTTGGACGTATGTGTGCGTGAGCTACAGTAAAGACTCATGAAAGCGAACTTTAGTAAGCTGTAGTACAACTAAAACTTGCTTAATAGTATATTCACGTTTGATACAAATAAACCCACAGTTTTCGAATAAAAAGCAAAAAAAAAAAATTCAATCTGAAATTATTATTAATACTTACATATTTATTGAATTTCTGCTTCGAGCTTTCACTGTAGCTGCGTTGTTTTTGCGCCTGCTGCTTTACCTTTTTTATTATACCCTGTACCCATTGAAAAAAAAGGGTATAATGTTTAGCTTACAAGAAAATTAAGCATTCGGTTTCTATTTCTATATGTATGCAGAGGGGTTTAAATGTTTGTAAAGACAGATAGAAGTGTTCAGGGTATCTCCTAGTCGGGCAGTCCCGAATAGAGCGCTCCCACTTGTATGCCACATTTCACAGCGCACACGACTCCCTTCGCAGTTAGCCTGTTACAACTGACAAACTCATGACTTTGGCTATTTCGTAGTCTGAGATACTTTCACTGCGCCGCAGTTTCCGACACTTGGCATTACAACTAGCCATAAAACACACGGCAGCCAAAAAGCTAAAAGCCAGACCACGAAGGAGAAACAAACTTTTTCTTCGATTTAAATCGAAAGGAAAGGCGTGAGTCAAATATAACGACAGGCACTTTCAACTTTGATGATGCGAAAGCTGTAAAAAAAATATATCTACCCAACACATTTTGGACTGCTCAAACTGCGGCCGGACACACGATATTCTAAATAAATGTAACATATATGAAAAGAAATGCGCAGGAAGTATAAGGAATACCTAAACAAATGCGTAGAATATATATGAAATACATAAATGGTGGATTAATAATCGAAACTTTAAATATGAATACCATAAGCTGCCGGTCTAAAATCGATAATTATCGATATTCTAATAACAGGCGGAGATATCGATAAATTAGTAAACTAAGTATTGCATTGAACAAATATGCTTACAAAAATCGATAATTATCGAATTGACAAAGCGCGAATATTTATCGACAAATTTATATGGATATTGTACTGAAAATATATGCTAATAAAAAAACGAAAAAGGTAGTAAATAATGTTAAGTTCCCTCAATCTGTGTATAGTATTTGTATTATTTATTAATTTTTTGTTTTAGCAAAATTTGGGTTTTATCTCATTTGTGAGAGTATTCGGCATTCATTACAGTCATTACCGAATTTCCCAGTTGTTTTACTTAACACTTAATCCATTTTGTATCGCATTTTCTTCCTCACATTTGCCCGCCAGTTTCATTCCCGTCATTGTTGTTACTTGTTGTTGTTGCCGCATTTCAAAATTCACAATTCAAAACGTGTTAATTAGGCACAGGATGTGAGGCATAGCTGCTGCATACCCTACACACACACACACACACACACACACACATTTTCTGGGCTTCAAATGTGTTAATGACTTGCCAGCCCGCTCCCGTAATTTAACACCCCACACTGAACCAGCCCGCCCCTCGTTACACTCGTGGTGTTACACCCGCAAACCGCTTACCTTTCTTCAATTTCCGCATTGTGCGCCTTCAGAATGTATTTGGAGGGGCGTGTCAATAAAATTAGCATTTTCTTTTCTTCTGTTTTTGTTTTGCATTTGTTTTTGTTTGGCTTGTCGCACAAATTAAAGATAAAGCGGCTTTGGGCGAGGAGCTGCCTAATAAAGGAGAACGCGGATGCCGCGGCTCTGACGGAATGGCGCATTACGCAACTAAATATTCATGCGACTTGGATGAAAGTTTCACAGCACACACACACACACACACACACACACAAACACATATTGTTGGTTGTCACCCTTGAGGTAGGCTATTAAAGCCATAACTATCAAATTACTTTTCGACATGTGTGGCATGTCGTTAAAAGCAATGTTTTTGGCCCATAAACAGCTGCCAGAAAGAGTCGGCGCTTTAAATATTTTATCGTAATTAAGCCGCGAATCTCTCCCCAAGCGCAGTCCTGAAAAAAAATCAGCGCCAGATGTTAAGAAGTGCGTCCGCAGGTAGGCAACAGAAATGTTTCCGTGCTTTTTCGCTGATTTACAGCCGCAAGTTTTGCAGTTGTAACTTTTTTGGACTTTGGTCGAGACAGTTAACATTCGGCTTAATGCACTTCTTAACACTTTGTTGCCGTTAATAATGAAACAGCAGCAGCAGCAGCAATGTCAGTGCACTTCTTTAACACCCCGCACCTCCCTCACCAAGACACGGTGACTTCCTGTCAGCTGAAGACAATGCAAGAAACCGAGAAACTAAATGAAAACTGTCAAATGAACCGCAATTACAATTGTTCATCTACTAGCTAAGATATTCTGTGTGTTTGTGTGTGTGTAGTAGTAGTAGTAGTAATAATACTAGCTGCTGAAAACTTCCACCTGTTAATGACATTGAAGCGTGCGGAGTTGGGGGTATGCAGCCAAGCAAAACAGCAACAACCCAAAAAGTAACTTTGCAGCAACTTTTTGAAAAATGTTTCCCAACTAAAACTTTAATTAAAAGCGGAAATGCATTATTGAAACCAAAAGCTGAGATTGAGAATCCAGCAGTTAAGAGCGAGACGGATTAAGCGGCTTAAAAGAAAAATTGTGAAAAAAATCTCGTCTAAATGCAAATTTTACATAATTTAAACAAACATAAACAGATATCAAAGAACGATTAAAATGGTGCAGTAGAAAACAGTTCTATATCTAAATTTGGTTATTGTTTTTGCAATTATTTACAAACCATAAACGATGTATTTACTTAACAATTAAAACAATACCTGTGCTTTTTTTCTCGTTAATAAAAACATCCCGTTGTTAGGTTACTTGAAAAAATTAATGATAAACTAAAACATTTTTATGAAAAAAAATATTTATTTTGCAATTTCTAATTTGTGTGTAAACACAATTTGTGCAGCTTTTATTAATAATAAAATTATTTAACTATTTCATAAAATTTGGCAGCTGACCCATGCGCGTGGGAGAAAGAGAAATAGGGAAATTTAAATGAATTATGCTTTTTGATTCAATATTTTACATTAAATAATTGGAATAACATTCTAAATGACAATCAAAAATTATTTAATTTAATAATATTATAGCCAAAAATGTAATAAATACCCTTGTGGAGTGTATTATAAATATAATTGTAAAGAGATACTCTTATAAACAAATTCTAATTTAATTGATGCTGCTATTTAATAAAAAACTACTATTGTTTTACTATATTGATCCAGTAGAGTCCTAAACAAAACATTCGATTATTGAACTGCAAAGCCAAAGCGACAGGCAACAAAAATTGAATCCGGAATCGAAAGGTATCGAAGCAAACAATTGGCTCCAATGAATGGCCAAAAGCGTTCGACAAACGGGACGACATTGATGCAAGTGCAATTGTTGTTGCAATTGCAATTGCAATGCGCATTTATTCAGCTGTAAATCAATAAATTTTAATTAAAATTGCAGCCACACGCAGGGCAAACGCTCCACGACAATTGTCCAGCTTTTTCAACCGCATTCCCCCCACTATCCCACATGCCCGGTTGGTGTTCCTCTCCATCTGGTAAATGATAAATTAATATGAGAGTGCAGCTTTTAACTAACATTTGCAAGCTCATAATCACGTTCAGCATACAATTCCGGAACGATCCGGCGAGTCAAAACCAAATCTCATAATGCGCATTTCCGTTGCCGTTAAGCGGCGCTGAGCATATAATTTGACAAGGTCGCTTCCTCCAATAAAATTGATTTGACCAGGCCCCGATTCCACCACTTAATCCTTTCCATCGAAACGCTTTGTTGTCGACCCTCTCATAATTCTGTTATGCATTTCGATTTCGGCAATCGGCATTTGTGTTATGCAATTTCGATTTCGATTTTGATTTGGTGATTTGGGTGATTTCTGATTTCAATTTCTGATTTGTGCGCTTTGGCATTACGTATACGCCTCGTTGACAGCACTCTTTTAGCGCAATATTTCGCGGCATTTCCGCACGTTCTTTGCCTAAAAAGAAAAATGGGTAAATAAGCAAATGGAAAGCTAAAAACAGAAAACTGAAAAACAATTCGTTTTGAGCTATGCCTTTTTGTCAATCGTTTTGCATAATTTATTGTGAAATTATTGAGCTAATGAAGTGTGCGCTTTTCAGTTCTCTGTAGGCTCAGATTACGAACCAATTTATGCAGGCGCGCGACTTTCCTGTGCCATAAATCTTGCCACGAATCGCACAGCCACATGCAACAAATCATGCCACTTGCGAGGCGTGTGTGAAAAGTCTTAAAATTTCAATACAATTCCAATTTGTAGGAGATTAATAATTTTGAATTATATTATGAAGATATATTGATAATTTCTACATATCATAAATAAATGCATTATTCGAGCTAAGAGATTTATCGAATGAATTGAACAAATATTATCAATGCATAATGGTTATTTAATTAATTTTAATACAAATAATTATATTACTATATATGATTATATAATAAAAAATAACTATGTGTTTATATGACACATAAAAATTTTTAATTATGAAAACATATCAACTCAAGCCTTTTATGATTAAAAAATTTTAATTTGCTTAAATGAATTTTTAATTTCTTTTTATTTTTTTTAGTTAAATTAATGGCTTAGAAATTCAAAGTATAAATAACTAACTAACTATAGAATTGTTTTCCTTACAAACCTCGCATATGAAATGTAAGTGCATTTTCGAGAGCGCATAAACTTTTGAAAGCTCAAACACACTCACACATATAAACATACACATGAGAAATGTTTGTGACGAATTGTAGTACAAATGAGCTGGGGTTGGGTAACGTCATCTACTTAGGACAGGAAGGCGGTGGTGGGGCGGTGTTTTAGCTGAAACAACCCAGGACCTGTTTCCCGGCACGTCGTTTAGCGCAACAACTTAATTTGCATATCAGCGCCGCCAAATTGCAGGCGGCATGCAACGCATATAACAGAAAAGTAGGGGCTGGGGCAGGGAGCCGTTAGGAGCCGTAGAAAGAATCGGGGTAAACGTGGTGGTTAAGTTCTAACTCAAGTGTAGGCAGCTCGGCTAGAAATTGTTTTCCGACTTTGGTGGGGCATGCAACGAGCACTTCATCAATTTGCCAATAAACTTGCGAGTAGTTTTCGCAATAGTTGCCAACATTTCAATCAGGCCCAAAAACACTCAGCTACCGCCCTTCTATCCCCCCACACACACGACGCACACCCATCCCAGAAACAGTTACTTTTTGGTAGTCAGCGTTAAATTTTATGCACACGGCACAAATCGAAATGGAAAATCCGAATGGAAAACCAAAGTTGTTGCTGATTTTGCGCAAAATTAACAGGCAAAACGCGCGCGCGAGCGCTCGCCAGGACACGCAGCAAAGGACTTGAATGGGGCAACAGGAATGTGGGCAATTAATGTGAGGACCCAGACTCAAGACGTGGGCCAGGGCCAAGTGGTGAAAACCAGTGTCGTGTCTCAAATTAAATTTGCATTTCAAATTCGTTTTCGGCGCGTTTTGTTGACAAAGGGCAGTCGCTGGCTGGAGGCGCAACGGGTGGGAAGGGCGTGTCCAGGGCGAATCAAAGCATTTAGTTGGGCCAAATCTATTGACAGTCGACGACAAGCAAAACGAGGAAAAGCAACAAAAAATAAATGAACGCAAGAAAAACAGCAATAGGACGCTGTCAGCAGGTGCGGCCAAAAGGACGATGGCAAGTCCTGGCCTTGCATATAAATCAAAATAATTTTGTTTGGTTGTGTAATTTGGTGTCTAGGAATGCGGAACTAGAGCTGGAGGAGTGAATATGGTGGGGGGGGGGGGTGAATTCATGAAAAGGACAAATGAAGTGAAATTTAAATGATTGCATACTTCGAGGCGTTTGTTAAACCATTTATTTTCACCTAATTGCGCACTCAAGTGGACGCTACCACCCGCTAAGCATCGTAGAGGCGTGGGGCGTGGGGCGTTGGGCATGGGTCGGTGCGAGTTTGAGCCACTTTTACAGTTGGCTGCATGGTAAGTCGATGGGTCTGGGCCAAGGATCGATGTTACGCAACACAGTTACCAAATATTTGCTGACGTTTTGACATTGCTTTGGCACTGGCCAAACAACGCCCTCCCCCCTTTACCGCCTCACCCGCTCCCGTAATCAACAGCTTCATTTTTAGCACACTTCCCAAGCCGGGCCCGCTTTATTAGCTCGAAATGCGGAACAAAAGTTTAGTCTTGACATGCGTGCGAAAATTGCTTTTATTAAATTTCGCTCTACTCGTGTGTTTGTCACAGAAAGTACAAACCAATTATAGAGCGGTATTTGAAAGTGAAAGACGGAAATTGGCAGAAATCCATATCATTCTAGCATTCATTCTGTGCAGCGTACGGAAAAGTGGTTTTGTTTAAAATATTTTTTGTTGCTTTTTTTTGTGCTCATTTTAAGACGTTAACATGTTTCAAACATAGACTACGGTAAAAGCCCTTCATTTATTTTTTCTTTTAATTTTTAATTGCGAATTTGTATTTTTTAATTGAGTTTGCTGACCACAAATAATATAACAACCTGATTCTGAGGGGTAGAATTTCCTGTCAAAATTTTCAAGTCAACGAGTACAAAAACAAAAGTAACTTAAATTTAAACCAATTTATTAATTTTCCAATCACATAAAATAATATATTATTTTTTAAAGTCTTATTATGAAGAACTTTCGATAGAAGGATGCACACCGTTCTTCTTTCTCATCGGGGTTCAATCGTCTGATCGCGTGTAAATGAATGAATAATGTGCCACTCAGTAAGAACGGCATACAAAATATATATCAAGAAAAGCACCATTGAAAATATTCCTGCCGAACGTCGAGCGACGAAATTAAGAGTCAAGGCCCAGACCAGTGTTGCAATAACTGTCAGCAAAAAAAATATATAACAATTATCGCCGTGATCACCAATTAGCCAGTTGTGAGCGCCACTGATTCTGGCTTCGTCATTAATAAATAGGGGCAGGCCAATACCCATTGTTAGATCTAAGATGCAAATATACAATTATTGATTAGCGCTTTATAAGGATCAGCTTACCGAAAAATGGCGCGGCCAGGACGCTAGCGTATGCCATACTCTCATAGCCCCTAAAAGCCATATTCAAGTTTAAAATCGAATCTGTGAAAGCCGCGATAAATGTTCTGATAGTGCAGGATGCAAAATCTTCGGAGAACTGAAAAAACAATCCAACAATACAGCATAGAACCTCAAGCTCGGTAGCACAAATTGTTAAAAAAAGAATACAGCTACTGAAGGTGAGTATCAAAAACATCTGGACAGGGGTAAAAGTTGAGATTCATCAATTTTGATTAGCATACTATTCTTACTTTATGATAACGAGGAGGCTTATCTGTGCGTGACGTGAAGAAGACCAGTGTGGCAAGTGGCACAGTAAGGCAAAGGGTCCATTTAGCAAAAGTCATGGCAATG